>QVOB01023286.1:0-45223 GCA_014839585.1 Pseudomyrmex concolor
TAATTTTTGATTGATATCGAATATCAATCCACGCTATATAAAAGACATTTGCATATAGATAGGCCTGTCAATGTATAAATTGTTCGCGGCAATGATCTACGCTACTGCCGATTTTCTCGACAACGCGCGTTTCACGAAACGAAATTGAGAACCCTTCTTCTCGGCGGCAATATTTCCCGAAGGCCGTTACCCGAGCAGCCATAATTTTAAGCATAAACAATGATTTGGCACGAGTACCGTGTCCGATGAGAGCCGCAGCTCTCCAGCTCTTTTTAACTGCCGCGTTATGGAACACAATGCAGTCTGTTTAACCGTGATTAACTCTTGCGCGAACGAGAGCGAAAAGAGAAGACGGGAGAATCGATTTGCACTTTGGCCGTTCTCTCGCGAGAGTGGCGAGATTAAAAAGGAAGCTGTAACGGAATGAGCCGTACAAATAGAACATCCGCGGCGCGCGTTACCGCAGTGTGAAAGCCGCCGACGTGCCCTTCGGGACGTCCATCAAAGCCGTCGTTGACTGCCGAAAAAGTCTAAAAAGAGTTACTTTGTAACATCGTTTCCCTAAGATTGTGGAACGAGCGATTTCCTTGTGATCAATTTTATGTGAAAATAAGTTTATAAAATTTTAATCTAGCGATATAATGTTTTACACTACTTTGTTTGGAAGATATACGTTTCTTATACATAGGCCTCTGTCTTTTGTTAATAATTTATTTGAACCTCAATCGTTAAACCGAACCAGAGATATATCGAATACCCTGTTAAAATGCTTCGACTTTCGTTTCTCTCACCGAGAAACCGTCCAAAGAAAGAGAGAAAAAGAGAGAAGGACGCTCGGCAGTCTCTTCCAATTCAGTAAACTCTCTGTCGCAGAAAGCGAAAGAATCCGCGGCACTTATCCGGGTTCTCTTTATTTTGCCGAAGTGCTTCCGGATATTCTCCGCACGTGGTGTTCGGTCAGAAGGTTAGCTTAGGTTAGGTTAGGTTAGGTTATCGTTCCACCCTTTGGTGGGTGGAGAGCAAAAGGGTTTCGCCCGGCAGACGAAGCAAACGAGTTCGGTTCTGCCCGGTGTATTCTGGTTCGGAGCAAAGGGGTCGGTAGGTGGAAAGTAGAGGAGGAGGAAGAGGTGGAGGAAGAGATGCGGGGGGAGAGTCGAAAGGGGATCGCTGCCTCCTGCACATTGCCCCCGGGGGCGGCGTATTGATCCGGAGGCGGCGGCGGTCATCCGGCCGCTAATTAAATGCCAATCGCCAACCCATCCCCTTACCCGACCGGTCCCTCTCGCCACCCTTCGTGCTCACGTTTCACATTCCCTCCCCCCGCTTCTCGTCCTCTACCACCTCCTGCCACCTCCGCCGCCGTCGACGTCCCTTCTACACTCAATTCGCCCTCTACTTGTGCTGCGCGCACCCGGGTCTCCGGCGAACCGCCCCCTTTGAATCACCACGCGCGCGACCGCCATATACACCGTGATATCGCCATATCCTGTGTGAACCACCTCAACTCCTGTCCTCCTGTTCCCATTCTCAACTCTCGCGGCCGCGCGTTGTTTCATCGCAGGTGATCGTGATATGCGTCGCGGCTAACCTTTATTATGCCGCGCCGTCGATGCACATCGCTTTACATGCGAGCCGATCTCGCGCGAGTACACGCACTGTAGAAAGAAATTTCTTCCGCTTACAAGATGAAGTTTTCACGAAATATTCTAAATATAAATTTTACGAGTCGTTCTCTTAAAAAAAGAACTTAAAGACAAAAAGTTTTGCGTTTAACCGATGATTCAATATAAAATCCTGAAAGTAAACTTGACATATCCTTCGAGTAAAATAAAAAGGTATCGATTGTGTCTACATGAAATGCGCTTCGACGTCAAGAGAAGTCACCTCCCCTTCACAATAGGCGAAGAAAGGCCGGTTGATTGACTTCCCACGGGACTCCACTTTTGGAAGACCACAACTGATCCCTCTTGGCTATCTTGACTTGCTCATCTGCCGCCTCTTTCTTTCTGTCTCGAGCTTTTTCCCTTATCCCACGGAATCCACTGAACTACTCATCGCACGTGACCGGCTTACTTTGTTACCGAAGAACTTCGCCAAGTACTCGAACTAACAATAAGTCACAGACGGAATTTCGCTCAAACATGCTTGATTTTGCAATTAAGCCGTCTTAGGACACACCGTTCTAGCCTAAAATCCACCGTTTCTCTCACACATATTTATTTTATTACATTATTATTATTATTTATTTTTTTTACTGAAGAAATTGCCTCGTCTTCGATTTCGTGAGAACACGCACTCGTGAGTTTAATATCGAGTCGCAAGCGTTTTCGTACAGCAACTGGCTTTTTCAGAACCACACGCTCCCATTGGCGGTTAGACTACCCCTTCTTTATTCGAGGCAGGGTTAATTGGCGCGGAAGTAATTAAGAGATGGCCACCCTTCCTTTCCCTCCCTCCCCCCTGTCCTCTCGCTTCTTCTCCTTCTTCTCCGCACCCCTCATCGCAAAGCCGCGATACCCCGTCGTCCTCCCCCGTTCCTAACGAGCCAACGTTGCTCTGGGAGATGGCAGCGTCGTGATTAATAACAAGGTCCTCTCCAAACCTTGGCGTACAGCCTCGACGTCGAAAGGTTGTAGGTGAAATTCCTGTCGGCGCAAGCGAGCGAGAAAGCGACCGGCAGCGCGGCGGAGGCAGAGCCTCTCTTCGCGGTCGAGTGTGAGAGAGGCCGCGATTTTGTTCTTCCCCGCTTTTTCTCGCTCTCTTTCTCTTTCTCTTCTTCCTTTCTCTCTTTCACTCTTTCTGTCATTATTACTGGTGGGCGCGGAACGCGCTTGTTCCCAACATCCGTTGCCGTATGGACCCGCCAAGTAATCTGCTCATCGATCACCCTCCAGTTAACGTGTCCGCATATAACCCCGAAATGCGCGTTGTTCGTGCGAGACCAAACGATCGCGCTGCTTTGTTTCAACGCCGTTCTCTCGCTGTAATCTTAACCGCGGCGTAAAAAATAAAAACATGTAGCTTCGGAGATTTGATTCGGATAATTAATTCACAAAATGTTCAATATCTCGACAAGCGTATCGATCAAAATTCTATCTCGATACCGAGACGATTGAAACGATCTTGCGAAACGTGTGTCACAATTGCAGCCGAATCGTGAGATGATCTCCGTGCGATTTGTCGCATTTTCGAAATCCCGAGAAAAATCAGCGGGATCGAGGCGCGAAGCTCAGGAGGAGAAGAGACGCGCGATAGCTTACCGGACTATCAGTCTACTCGTCAACGAGGCATATCAATCTCCCCGTCTATATATCCGAGTCGGCATCGCTCGTAAGGATTATCGTGGCTCGTCATTAGAGATCCGTGGAGGTCACACCTGGCGCCCCCAGCTATACGAGCTCTAACGTAGGTAGGTAGGTAAGGCTAATGGCCCGGCAGATGCGAATCATCCTCCATTCTTCCCGAATCTTCATAAATATCCGATCGATATGAGATACATAGTATATACCTACGTCTGTTGTGCCCACACGCCCTAACGCCTGCTCGCGGTCCGGATCCTCTCGTGGACGAGGGGAGGAGGGAGGGGAGGAGGTTAACCCGTCCCGGAATCTTGTTCGTGATGATACTCGAAACCGGCCCGGAGGAATTTCTCATTTCCGACGAGCACAAACACGACGCCGCGTTTTCGAGATATGTGGATCGCATAAAGATCATGTTCGCATAAATTCCTCCGGCGAAAAGACAATAGCCCGGACTCGGTGTGTTGTTGTGCGAGACATTGGTTTTTTTTTCTTCCGGCGATTCTCTTCGATCGAAGTCACTTGCACGCAACAGGCGAGAGAGAAGGAAGTAGCGAACTAGGAAGTAGCTTTTGCCTCGGCTTGGCATGGCGTGGTGTGGCGCGGCGAAAACAACAAAGCGGAGAGAAAAGTTCGGGTAGAATGTGCCATTACCAGCCGGCGCTGATCGTGCATTATCATCGATTAACTGTAATTGATCATTTAGCTGTCGACTTAATTGACGCCGCTACATACGGGATCGAAAGAGCCGTTGGCGGCAACGGCGGCGGCGGCGGCGCGCGCGCTCGTGTTCGTTCCTCCGGCTCGACTCTTCCTGATTAATAAAGCGACGTCAAAGTGCGCAATTTGTGCAAATCGATTTATTGACGGGACGAAACAAAACAGACGCGAGAGAGGCCGCAGTATGCGGTGCATCGCGTATCCGTCGATTATCGCGATTCTCCTCATCCGTTCATGCGTGCGCGGTATGTGTATGTGTGTGTGTGTGTGTACATTACGAATAATTGTTGCATTAAATACCGCTTTAAAGCTCGCGTCTCGCGAGAACTATACGCGCTAGATATTAGCGATCTATTAAAGCAAGATATTGTTGCGGTAATTTCGCGCATGCGTTCGCGATTTAGAAAGTCGTTTACTCTTGCGTTTTTATTCTTCTTGACATCTTGTGTCATTTATACGTATTTAGTGTATCTTCATCTAAAATTAGTAATTTTTCACAAAACTACAATTTTACTTGTTGTGTAAATAAGAAAAAAATTTTGTTTAAGTTAAGGTAAATTTTTCTAAGAGATTAACAGACAGACTGTCATCAGTCATTGTTCGAAAAAACGTCGTCGATCGATCGGCGACAACTCGGCACAGGAAAAGTTTCTCTTTCGCGCAATTACATCTCCTCGTCCTCGATGGCGCACTACGGTCATTGAATATGTATATCGGAAAGTGCATTGGCCTTGGAGCGCCGCCAATAGATTAATAGCCACGGAATGATGCTCGAGATTTCGCCCGGTATATATCGCATTACGGGAAATGACGCGACGAAAACCGTCGAATGACTTCGCGAACGGTAAAACGCATTCGAAGGGACGGACAAACCAGCGAGGAAGAAGGGAGAAGAGAGTTACGCGGGGAATCCGAACGATATCGTATAATCACCCTTGCTTTCTTTCTTTTTCGTCGAGTCTTTCTCTCTCTCTCTCTCTCTCCCCTCTTTAACGATTGCGGGACAACCGATCGACATCTCTTGCGGCGGGAATGGATTTCTAACAAACCTGTGATGTGCTTCTTTCTGCGTAGGTACATATACGTATAGACGCGACGACGGACGTTTTCTTTGATACGAAACGGATCCGAAACGGACGGGCATTTCGTTGACGCACGTTAGGCGTTAGATTTCGGATTTAATTATTATTCAAACGCTTTCTTCACAATTGATGTCTCTCTTATACGTGTGAACGTATGCTTCTTCCGTTTGCCTATCCCGTTTTTTTTTTTCAAAGCGGCAACAAACGGAAACGTTTCAACGAAACTATTCCTTCATTGAAACGGACATTGTATTCCGCGCAAACGAAAAATAAACCCTAACAGAAATCTCATTTTTCTCATTGCTTTGCAAGAGATGACATCATCGACAACATAAGCCGCACAAAATGCGTAGACGGCGCACCGTCTCTCTTTCGTTAATGATGATCTTGTTCACGATGACTGGCCGTTATTTGTGCACGTCAAAAACCTGTCACACACCGAGTCGTCTATCTCTACACCGTTCGACGTCGCATACCTGCGTTATAACGTAAAGATCCTGTATTGTGGGTGGTATAAGCAAGTGGACAAAGCCGAAGGTCGAGAGCTAGTACTTTCAACGAGAGAAACTACAGCGCGGGAAGAGAGAAAAAAAGAGGCAGGACAGGCGAATCCTTTTTCTCCTCTTCTTCCTTCCTTCCTTCCGTTCCCGATCGTCGTCGATCCACCCTTACAGCGGATGCTTACGAAGCAGACGTCAAAACATTCGTGAAATATGAGGGTATACCGCACGCGGAAGATCGATTCACTCGGCACCCTCTAGGATGAAGAGACGAGCGCGCGGCGAAAGAGAGTAAGAGAGAGAGAGAAAGAGAGAGGCAAGGTTCGCATTGTTAAAAGCCCGTAATAGATTATGCATTAAACGCGGCGCAGAATAGGAGAGATAGCGTAACAATGGATCAGCCACTTCTCGCTCCCCCGGGGACGCCACCGCGTCATCCTTCGATCCCGTGAAATCATTATTATCCAAGGAGAAACGCACGACGCGCAACTTCGCGTCGATCGAAGGACGACGATGTTCTCTCTCTCTCTGTCTCCGCTATCTAAGAGAGAGGTCGATTATAATACCAAAGGATGGCGCCTTCAGTTGATTTGCGACGTGAACCATCACCCTTGGTTGTAATTCCCAGCGATATATTTTGACGTTTAAAATATTCATTCATGCAAATCCGATTTCTCGAAGTAAGTAGTCGCTTGAGGAAGATACAGCCACATCTCGTTATATATTAGATATATTGATACTTACCTACAAATAAAAAATTTGAAGAAAAAGTATTCAATTATTACAAAACTGCTCGATGTTTATTTTTTATGTATAAGTAAAGTATAATTAAATTGGATTCTTTTGTTTTTATCGCATTACTATTTTTTTTCTTAAATTATTGACGGTTGTTTCACCGTCGCATACTTTTTGACGCTCGTGTGATTACATTGTTTATCTGTGAAGAATAATCAAGACATTCCTGCATACAAAGTATTTTCACGAGGTTACGCTTTCAGCGTCTCTATCCCGCAAGCGATCATCTCGCTCGCGAGCGCGACGCAAAAACTTTATTGCCGCGAAACGAGAAAAGCCGCGGCGGTCAACGACCGATCTTGTAACGGCGGTCAACGCGTCCGTCATACGGCTTTTTACGAGAGAGCGATGTGGCATTGAAATTCCAATTCTCGATACAATTTTAACGTAAAATTTTATCTAATTCAGCAATAAATTGTGAATTTCTAAGCGTTATCTCTCTTCCTCTCGTTACATTAAAAAAAAAACTACGAATAATCAATTTGAGAACAGATAATAAAAACTTAAAACATCGAAAAGCAATTATTTTTAATACGAAAGAAAACTCTCCCTGCTGTTTTTTTATCATATTTCATCCACACGAATTTCATAGTAATCAAAGTAAAAAAAAGGAAAACACTTTTATCATAGACTCTCTCGAGTTACATTAGCAGTGGAATGCTCGGTCGCGAATTTCTATCGCATATCCTGCGAGCGCGCGCGAGAAATCCCATTTCACCGAGGCCAGACGCGGTCGAATGTCGAACGAATTACCGGCCATTTCGTCGTCGAGCGGATCGAGCGCAAAAATAATGCATGTAATCTGCTCCATAAACTCGTTTGACCTCTCGTCTCCCGGTATATAATGTCTAACCCTAGCATTACCAAAATCTTCTCCGATGGAACCGTGGGCGGACAGGGAGGGACGGAGAATGAAAGACGCGCGGTGATACGCGGGGTGAAAAACAGAGAAAGGAAAGGGGAGGGAGAAAAGGAATCCTGAAGACCGCCGCGCGCGATTACGAGGATTACGGCTAAGACGACGTGACTCCATATGTGAGACATTACGCGAACGTGTAATTTCATTATTACGGCTAATCTGTTGACATTAGAGAACAGTCCGCCAAATTGTTAGGTCCCCCGAATCGGAGCGTTTGCGCGCGCGATCTTCGCCGGCTATTATGTTAAACAGTTTAAACTATTCTAAACGGCCGAAACGACCACCGGCGCTCGTCGCGACGACGATTATTCTAATCGTGTCTCTCGCTTCTAGTAATCTAGTGTCTTCAAAAGTTAGCGATCCACCGGCAATCTAGAGAGAATCCTAAACGTTTTGGGCGTTTTTTGGCGCGAAAATCGATTCGCGAATCATCACGCCAGACTTGATCGTTCGAAACACGTTTATACTCGTGAAATCTTAAAAATCTGTGTATTTCTTCTAGAATATCAAAAAACAATGTAAAAAAAAAAACAATTATTGTCAAGTAATATATTTTTTACTTATAATTATAAATAAATAAAATTAATTTCTCAGCTAACAATTTTCTCTGATTCCTTCGAGTAAAATATAAATGCTAAATACATTCTAACACTTGGTTGAAAAACTTTGCTAATCGCGATCGCTATTAATAAAATTTGCAGTAAGAAAACCGCTAATTAATTTCTTTTCGCGAAATATATGTCCGATCCGCGCTTGATAGCAGAGCGATGCGTCTGCGATAAATGTTTCTCTTCTTTACCGGAGAAAGCCGCTTTCCCCGCGCGAGAAAAACATCTAGTCCTTGGTATTTTCACGGACTCGCTCGCGATCATCAATCATCGCACGAGAGTCGCCGCAATTTTTGACAATCTCCGGCGCGTCAACGACTCGTTTTGTTCCTTATGCTTTCCGCGCACGTATAATCGCGATAGCAACCTGAGTTAATGTATGTACACACGCACGACAGATTAACTCAGGTGCGGCTCTCGTCTACGGGGGAAGCCAGTTACATTAAGAGCGTATTCATCGCAGATATACACGGTGTCCCTCATTACTCTTCGGAACGAATAAAAATTGATTTTTTATTCCTAAAAAATAATTTTCAGGTTTGAACCGCGTTAACGTTATTTTAATGATTTTTAATTTTTCTAGTGTTTAACTTACGATCAGTTAAGCGTGTTAAAATACACTTGGCGCTTGCGAATAAATTTTCGCATGCGAAAAAAACGAATGGTAGAATTAATATACGAGGTCTTAAGGATTTAAAGTCGTTTAAGCCGAAATTTATGGACGGCCGAGGCATTCAACGTCGAAAATTGAAAACCGATGGCTTTCTGTCAGGTGTCCGACAAAGAGTAATCGACTAAGTCGAAGGATCCGCGCTTAGTGGGGAGCGCCCGATTGGTCAGGAACACCCTGTATTGTCAACCGGAGACGACCGTTTTCATCCGGCCCCGTTGAAACTTCAAGGGGTTTTAATTGCGCGAAGGTCGCGCTCTTCAATCGTATCCGATGACTGTCGACAATCGGCACGACAGCTCGAACGCTCGGTCGCGATGGCGGAGCGACAAGAGTGACGTAACGAGTCGACACAACGAAGAAGCCCATGAAGACGTGATCGCTTGAATATCGCCTGGTTCGCCGATGATCCACGACGCGATCATTTCGAAATGTCAATCTGCTTATTTCGGCTTCTTCGCCTTAGGGTCTGTTTATACGACACGATTTTTAGACATTGTATAGAAGATTGACTCATATCGAAAATTGCGCTATTGATTCGTTTTGAAAGTTGTGAGAAATTGAATAAATGTATGAATATCGAATAATGTGTAATACATAAAAAAAAGTTTTTTTTACTATTGTATAGCCAACAAGAAAAATTTACCGAAGTTTTTGTTTCTAGCAAATCTTTTTTTCGTGTGTACATGTAATAAGAAATAAATATTAAATTGATAGCAATAAAAAAATTATTTTTTACCTTGTTTTAAATTTCTTCCGTATCTTATGTTTTTTTAAATATATATTGTTCTGTCCTCATTTCAACTCTCATTTCTCGCTCGTGCCTTTCTACATGTTCACGTGACGCTTATCGCGTTTGCTTTACCATGTTCCGAGCAACCTTGTACGACTTGCGCACGCTCTTTCCTCCCGTGCGCGATATACAAAATTCTGTTAACTTCTTTATAATTTGCAACAAACTTGTGATTAAAACCGGCTGCGGCTATGCCGCAATTTTTTTTATATACGCATCTTCGTCAAACGCGCGAGCCGTATAATTCTCTGCGATTAAGCAAACGTCCGGAAATGTAACCGGTGATAAAGTCAAGATCGTCATCGCGCATTAACGGAACGAGGCGTGTGATGAGGACAACGCTATTTTAGCGGAACGCGCGTGACAAATGCGCCACTTTTTTTCGCATACACGAGACGCAGTTTCTGTCTCTCATGTTCTCTCGGAATAAATTACCGGCTCTTGCCGAAGACACCAGCATCTCATCGGTAAATTACGTGCGATTATATACGAGCGACGAGATGATTATATCGACGCGTCGAAACTTGTGCCGCGCGCGTCTCAACTTTGTACGACGTTTTTTCTCTTTCGCACGCATATATATATGTACGATCGCCACGCGGCAGAGAACGTGTCATTAGCAGTGAGCGGCGTCGCGTAAAACGGGAAATGACGATGATCGATGATCGCGGGTAAAGAAAACTCGTTGATTTTCCGTGACGGAAGCTCGCGCGACTCGCGGAAAAAAATGATCTCGCATCCGTCATTACGCCGCGTCGTAGATAATCGTTTGGGTTATCGTTTATTAATTATCCGATCGTTAGACTAAGCGTTCGCCGTGTTGTCGACAATGTATTTCGTTCCCGACGAGTCTGTCGAACGACTCGAGCGAGTGTGTGCGGCACACCGGGTGATATCTCGGCATCACGTATAAACATCGGTCTCTCTACGCACAAGCGAATGAGAGAGAGAGAGAGAGAGAGAAGAACAGGTTTGCGCGTCATTAATCCGACGATCGATGAAACGTATCTTTCGCAAACGCTTGCGAGTCAAGTGCCTCGGAGAAGAGACATGCCGCGGCGTCTCCGACGCGAGCGCTTCGTCGAGAGAATAGTAGACGGTGTACGCGCGCACTCTCGTCACGACTGATCAGACATCGATGACGAGTCGCATTGCGCAACATGTTTACACACACGCGGATTCGGCATTGCGCGATATTCAAAAAAACGTGATGTAATCCCTCTCGATTAATTAATCAAAAATTTTGCTAAGATACACGATGAATACACGCAATAAAATCTGTAGGTGTACGCGCGTCAGATAGACGCCGAGGTCGCGATCGAGCAACAATAAATGCCGTCTCGATGTCGGCAAAAGTGACAAAAGCGCGATTCTTGACGCGCATTCGAGGAACGTCTCTTTCAAAATCACCGAAATCACCGTTCTTGAAAAAGACAAGTCCAGCGCAATGTAATTTTTTTCTTTTTTTATTTTCGTCAAACATGATCAATGATGTCAGTGATCGTCACGAGAGATGATACGCTCGAATATTTTAACTATTTGCGTTATTACCTCACATACTCACGCGTGCGCGCACATTATTCGATAAAATATAACATTTTTATCCAGGAATTACGATTTTATCAATCAATTCCTACAAAGTTATTTAATTTTATATTTCATCGCATAAGCAATTTTTCACATTTTATTTCTCGTAACTCGAGCGAATTGGATTGTTTCTATCTCGTTCAGATTCCACGGTTCAAAATTAATTGCGACCATCGCTTTTGTGCAGTTTTACATCGACGACGATACCCGACGAGCTTTTACCGGGGTAGTTTCGCGCCGATTACGAACACGAAAGGGGTTCTCATCGGCAACAAATAGCCTTCCCCCCTCATCGTCCAGGTTTCTATGTCGTTGCGAGCAAGGTGCGAAGAATAGACAGCGTTGAGAAGAGTGTGAAGTGTGAAGACGGTTAGGGACTCGTTAGGTCGAATGATAAGTCGGAGCAATTTCACAGCTTGAAGCGCCGACAAAGCAAGGACGAACAGATGCAGAATTCTAGAGAAAGAGAGTGAGAGAGAGAAAAAAGAGGTTCTCCCGGAACCTTATTCTTTGCCACCGTTTCAATGAAAACACTACCGATGACGTTTATGTACGAGGTGGTCGTCGTGATTGTAATGTCTTAGCTTTCAGAATCTAATTGTCAATGTGCGGTACCACTAATTTTTCCCGTCTCACAATCAATTTTCCTTCTCCGAAAAACAAAAACTCTGCGCGACTCTGTTCAACAGTACAAAAATGTATGATAAAAAAAAAAGCTTAAATAAAAATGTTCACAAACTCATTACTTCTTCGTCGAACAGTAAAAAAATACTATTCCCATAGATCAAATGAAGAATCCCGAGAGATCACACAATGCTACTCCCACGCGTTTCTTGCATTGAAAACACACACAGGAAACAGATATTTGTGCAGCTATTTGCATCGCGCGGACTGGTTGATACGCGGTACGTGGGAAGGTGGGGACGACTGGACTAAAAATCAACCGAAAAAATACGTATTTAATATCCGTATAATTTAAATATTGAATATCTCGCGCACGGTTCGCGTTTCATGCGGAAACACCGGGGCATAAATTTTATATCTCGCGACTGGAAACATTTTTACGATTATCGGACGCAAGGAAAATGAGATATGTAACCCGTCCGAGGGAAAACTCACAATTTTTAATTATATAAAGTACAAAAATGTTACTCGAAAAATAAAAAAAAATCAACATTATTAATAAATAAAAAAAAATATATATATCACTCTTAAAACAATGGATATAAATGCGCGTACAATAGAGTTACGCGGAATAATCATGAGATTAATCATTATTGATTTTGATATCCGAACAAATTGCGCGAATGATGATTTTATAAATTACAAAATGTTTGATGGGGCAGCCGATATATTTCCCGATTGATCAAATTTTCAGTCCGGTCTCCGCGGCAAAACATATTGTATCATATATCGTAATTCCGCGTAAAGCGCGTCATATTGTATAAATGACTCGGCATTGCGCGGAACGGACTAAAACGTCGTGAAACGCGGCGCGTCGCGGACAGAAAGAGAGAGAGATAGAGCGAGATGGCCGATTAAATTCCGATCTAGCGAGAGATTTAATTTCGTACGCGCGGGAATACTCGAGAATACGCCTTATAACGTCCCGAGGCACGAAGACCCGTTAAAATGATCCTAGAAAAACTGGAAGTGACTCCGAGACCTCCTCGTAATTTCAATGGACGCGTCTTCCGGGAGTTGGAGAGAGAAATGAAGTCGGACGAGAGATACATGACGCCGATGCAACGGAGAAAGAGAGAGAAAGAGAAGAAGAGAGACACAAACACACATAACGCGGGACGGAGAAAGAGATCGAGAGAGGACGTAGTAAAGTGCAGATCGTACTCAGCCTCCGGTTGCCAGGCAACGCGCTAATTAGCCCACCCAGCTCTTTGGAGTGGATACTCGACAGTACTCAGTAACCTCTCTATCTCTCTCTTACTCTTCGAATGTCCCCCGCGTCTCGTTCTCCCGGTCTTTGTCGCTCCGCTCTCTCAGCGACAGTGACATCGTACCGACGGCGATCGTTAATATATCGCGGTGGTCAAAGAGTACGATCGGTGTGTCACGAGGCAAGTTAAGTGAAATTTCTCATCGATGAAAGTCGCGTTTATTTTCTCGTCGTTCAATAAGTATCGAGAAATATATTTGAGACGAATGAAGTAAATAAATAGCTTTTGATGACGGATGAATTAATGCAAAGTTATTTTTCCCAAAGAAACTGAAACGACCGACACGGTCGAGGGAAGAAGGATGAGGGTGGAATTGGAAAAAGAGAAGAATTCGTTAGAAGGAAGTTACGAAAGATGGACGAGAGAAGAGAGTCGGTTAAACCAGGTTAAAGCATCGCCCGAAGACAGAAGACGTACGCGCCCGTCTTCTTCCGCGCTCTCGTCCTCGCTTTCCAGGTCCGTACAGGTGCGCGCCAGCGAGGAGCTATATAGCTCGTAAAGATGCAAATACTTTCAGGATGGACTCGTCAGCAACTGTCAAAGTACGATTGCGAAAGGGAGCGGCGGCCCTTCGGTCGTACACACCGACTCCTCGCACAGTCTTTCGCAAAAGAATATTGTGTTGCGGTCGGAAGATAAACAATGGATGCAGCCCTTCGTTCGAAAGGAGGATGGGTAGCATCGTTCCTTCTTCTCTCTTCCTCCTCCACCTCCTTTTTCTTTCCCATACTGCTGCTGCTGCTGCTGGCTTTCCTCGCTCTGCCGACGCCTCGCTCGCATTTTCTGTTTGCTCGACAAATAAACCCTCCTCGAAGAGGAGCCATCCCTCTCCGGAACGGTCGCGGTGTCCGATCCAATCCTTCCTTTTTCTTTTTCTCTCCTCGCTTGATCCCCGGTTCTCTCGTCGTCGATGGAAGCACCCTTTGACCGGTTTCTCGAGAAGAAAACGTCCGTCAGGATCGTTTCGAAAGAGAGAAGATGTCTTTCACGGTGTTGTCACGGCGCGCTCGTTGATACTCGTACCATAGTCTTAATATGCTGTTTCCAAGAGTCGATCGTCTTGGGCGAGCTTTATTTAGGGTTTGCAGGATAAATATAACACCTCGTAGAACCCCCTCCTTCTCTTCCCCCGCTGGTTTCTACCGTACACCGCGCGGATAAATAAATACATTCGAGAGAGAGCATTTCTCTCGGGATATACGCCGCGCGGGGCCGATTCTGTCCCGCGGATCGCTCCTTCAAGAAATGACGACGACGAGGAGACGATACGAAGGAGACTCCCCGACTTCCTCTTCGCCTTTCTCGCACGGTAATCTGCCGGGTCAACGACGATTGTTGTTCTAAGGGCGTGAAACATGACAGGTGCACAATGAACTGTGGTGATGCTGCAGGTGGCGGCGGAGGGACCTAACGATGGCACCGTGAAAGTCACGAATCTCCTCATCGCCGCCTCTCACGACGTGGCGCGATGCGTGTAACGCGGGACAATTTGTGGACCGTCGCCGGAACAAAGATTTTGGAGAACCGCCGATTCATCGCGCGCGCATTGTTGCTCCCCAACGCTAAGTCGCTGATTCCGGCATGATTGTGATATAATGTGATTCTGATGCGCGCGTTTCGTAGCGTCCACAGAAAGACTTTCTTTCACGTGAAAACTTCTGTTCTTTGTTTGTTTGTTTTTTTGGTTTTGTTATTTCAAATATATCACCAAGGCAATTTTTAATTCCAGATTCTCTCTAGATTCTTTTTATAATTCTTCTCTTCGCGTATTATATCACAATCATTCAATTTCGTATTTATTCTCTCTCAAAGTCGTTGATAAATTAAATAAGAAGAAATAATAAATCTCGATGTGAAATCTCTTACGTTCTATAAAGCAGATATTTGACGGGACGTGTGAGGGAGCGCGACGCGACGTCGACAGAATCGTCGATGTACAAATGGTCCACAAAGTGACGACGCCTTATACGGCACAATGTTGGGCACATTTACATGACGTATTCTGAATGTGAACGAATGGCAATAACAATTAATCAACCTCAACGCCGCTGTTGTGGCGCCCTTAGCGCGCAGCCGGCAAGCGTAATAACCGCGCTCACAAGCTGTGTGTGTGGTCCATGCCACATCGCTTCTCTTTCGTCCTCCCAACTCGCGATACGAATCCTTCTTCGAAGCACCACGAGCATACACTGTCGCGCGCGATCGTTTGACTATAGCGTGCACCTGATTACGCGGACAATATCGCACGTGGTTTTCATGAGAAAGCGTTGCTGAGGAGCATCAGTTGTACACCACCACGGACTATCTTTTGCTCATTTGTTTTCTCAGTTTGAAAAGACATGAATGCAGGTGTTTCATCACTGTGACATCACGACAAAACCTCATACACTAAAAAGTATTATTACATTGCACACTCGCCGTTACGCAAGAGATTCCGTCGAGACTCCATACAATTTCAACGTCAATCATTAACTCTTAAAAAAAAAAAAAAGGAAACAAAAACAATTACAGTTAAACTTTAATGTGTGTATAATTTGTAATGAAATATACGACACATCATTCGTGAGGAAAGTTATTTTTTTCACAAACACGCTGCTCCAACAAAAATTAACACAATCGGTTAATCAGTTAATTACATTTAATTGTTTGCCCCGAAAACGACCACGCAACGGTGGTCCGCTCGTAAATGAGATGCTCCGTGCTTTTACGACTCCGTGTGTCGATCGTGAAAAAAAATTTTACCGCGGCAAGAACGAGATATTGCCTCTCGAACGGCAATACCGAAGCTTGCAGATCGCCGCGGCACAAATTTTCAACGCTACCGCGCGGACTCGTCGATCGTTCGTTTGGCAAGTATATCGATGACCTCTGGTCGCGACCGCGGGCAGAGATTTCTTATTGTAAAAATGATACCGCGGGCTGTCAGGCGGTATTTACGGCTTTTATCGAACTTTAATCCGGGATAATCGCATAATTACCGTCGTCGGCCGTAGACATCGTACACGGAAGCACGTCTTAGCTTCTGTCGAATGCCGAACCGTAATCGCGCGGCAGGTAATAGGGCGAGTTTTTGTCACCGCCTCGACTCTCGCGGAGGACGTTGTATCATAATTCTATTTTAAGCCACGAGAGAGGAGAATCCAACGGATTCAACGTTCACGCGGCAAAAAAATAAAAAAAAAAGGTCTGAGTGATGTGGACTGTCATGGGCGAAGGCGGGACGTCACTCGACAATGTCAAATTGTGATGAGCGGGCGCGTTATCCGGGCGTGAAGACGAAAAATATGTACACTCGGATCGCTGTGCATGCATTTAAACAGATATAATAATGTTCAAACAAACCTTCGCGGAGAGAAACAGCAAACACATTGTGCGGATGTGAAAGCAAGGACGAACGTGAATATATTGCGCGCATCAAGAAGACAATGTTCGAAAAACTGCAATTTTCTTAAACAAAACTATACTAAATTATATGAATAGAAAAATGTTTTCACAATTTTCCCCATTCAAATAAAATTTTTTCTACACAATACATTCTCGACCGAATGAGAAATATTAGTCATTAATTTTTCACGATGATAGCGCGCGCATTTTACGATCGGACGAAAGAAAGTTTAATCCCGTAAAAGCCATACGGCAAAAATATTCGCGTAAAATAGTCGCGTAATTGCAGTCGAGCGCATACTGTATCACCTCTCGTGGATGGAGAGGCACTCATAATCTGTATTAATTTCGCGATACTCATAAAATAACGACGATGATGATACTAAAGATAATAAATACCGTAACGTTATTTCCGCGGCACCGTAATTGGCGCCACCCCGTAAAGTATGTAATTATAAACTATATATATATACATATATATGTACAATATATGTGTGTGTAATACGCAGAACTATATCAAAAGGGAAACGCTTCGTTCCTCGCCGACAAAATATCAGATCGAGAGAAGAGCGGGTCCGGGCATATAATTGGGTCAACGACGCCCGGATGCGATCGCCGCGTCGCATTAATATTCTTCGCCAAAAGAAGCATGAAATTGAAATAAAAAGCATCCATATCAGTCGCCGTGCGTGGACGGTTCCGCAGGCTTGTACACGTGCGCGACTCTTTTACACTCGTCTTTTATTTTTATTCCACGACTTTATCGAAAAGAACCTGATATTAATATTTATATTGTCACACAAAAAAAAAGCAATCTCCGCGTCTTCCGCGTCTTTTCTCGTGTTTTCGCTTCTGCGCGGCGAAACGAAGAGGTTCGAAAAAGGAGCATATCGAATTCGCCGATCGAATGTGGTTCTGCAACTTATCTCCAAGCTCATCTCCTATTTGTCATTCTGTACTACTACTTTATCGTAGAAATAGGGAGACCTCGCATATAGGTTCGATAGAAAACTTCCGATAAAAACCATGTCACAAGCTCTTGTTAGGTCGAGTCCTGTCCTTCTTCCTCGTAAAACGCGATCCCGCACACATTCTCTCTCGCGCGCGCAATGGAAAAAAGAAGCACGGCGAATCTCCCGTGCCCGGAGAGGTAATTGCTGTCAAACGATTACGGCGAGTAATCGAACGTTCGAGCGTCGTCCGGTTTGATAAATTAGCCCCGTCTTTACGACGGGGACAATGACGACACGCGGCAAGAGATGCACACGCGATCGCGAACACATGGAAACGCAGACGATTCCGAGCCGAAGTTGCTGAGCGAATTCAATTTAGAAGGTGATGGCGCGTTCAAAATGCGTGCCGGAAATCCCACGAATGGAAAAAAGAAAGAACAACGGGCAACAGAAGAGAGAGAGAGAGAGAGAGAGAGATTCCGCGCAACTAATTATTACCGCCGCGTTGCAAACGCGCGTGGACACGGGAGCGCGTCAACGGTGTTAATCGCGGGATAATTAATACGACGATCGTCGTATTAATTGCGCTATCAAATCTCGGTGATCTTAATGAAGCGTGAAGCTGTCTATCCGGTTCAATTCTCTCCCCGCGTCTTTTTTCCCCGCGCGGCGTGTTCGACGAGCGGACATAGAGCGGATTTCAAAATCGTTGACGCGAAAAAACGTCGTGCAAGAGAGCTCAAAACAAGCGGGACATGCGCTAATCGATTTAACGCGAACTCAATGCACAATCAATGCGCGATGCGCATTATCGCTGAACACCGAGTTGTTATTGCGTACGCAACGGAATAAAGCACAATAATATATGCGACTGCGGTGTTTTCATAGCGGATGAATTTTGAAGTGTCAATCTCTGTCAAGCGGAAAATGTAAAACGAGAAAAATAGAAGATAAAATACGTGGAAAATCATATTGTCATATCGTTTAAGAGATGGTGTCAAGCAAGGATTCGTAGAACAGACTGAAGAACGAAATAATGGCAAAGAAGAAACGGCGCGGTCGACGAATAAGATACCATTAATATAAAGAAGACCGGTGGTCACTCCGGACGACTATAACATTCCGCTCCGGAGCCAATCACCGTCCGCACAATACGGTCTTGATTTTTGAATGGTCAACTCTAGCACGCACACACACACACATCGCGATGCATCCTACGCTCAATCTTCGCAATATGCGAACACCCGCGTCGTGTGCGATACCGTTCAAAAGCGGTGAACCCGCCGCGAGAGATCGGCGTCAACGGGCCTGACGATCGTTCGCAGCCAGGGGACCCCAATGGCGGAATTTGCAAACGCTTCTCCTTTCACGCCTCGTATGCCGGAATGACAGGCTCGCAATCTGCGCGTCCTCCCACACTACCGCAAAGGCCTGTTTCGCAAACCCTTCCGTCCCCTTCCCACCTCGCTTTCTTAACCTGTCCCGAGAGAGACCCTTTTCTTGCTCGCCTCTTCCTTCCTCCTGTCATTTATCCTGGTATGCATCGCGCCTATATGCGCGTTTGCCCCGCGGCCGCGACGCGACGACCATCTTTACATGCGCGAGAGGGGTCGAGTCGGAGAACAATGTGGACAATGACTCCAAAATCGCGTATCTAACGTGTAATTTGCTTTTTCGATCCTTTAAATTCTTGTTCGTCTCGCTCTCTCTCTCTCTCTCTCTTTTTTTCAAGAACGTTGCCGAAATGACGTTACTCTCTAAATTTCTTGAAGTAAAATTTAACTCCAAACAAATGGACGCGTTTATTCCGAGCGATAGTGAAAACACTGTCGCTTATAATTAGTAAACATTCACTTTTCATAAAAAAGTGACTATTTAATTCTGATTGTAGAATGAATGTGTCCTTCGCACAAAAACCAATATTTGCAATTTACATCTTTGAACAACCTCCACTTGCTCTGCTGATTCAGCTATTGAGACTCTTGACGACAGTTATCGCAAAAGCATTACTTATAGCACTCTTCATATAAATAAAAATATTTATTTCACAAGATAAAATTTACTTCGTATAAGTGAAAAATCTCTCTAATTCGAGAGTGATTCGACAGTTGCTCCAATTTTCGAGTGCTTTTCGTTACAAGAAATTTAGAGAGCAAACATGAGATATCTTCTGATCAATCTCGAAATTTATATTTTTATTTATACACGTAAGCTTCTGTGAGAAACAACATGCAACCTCTTAGATGTAACGCGCTGCAGTCGCGATACCTTCAACTTCGTTCGCGCGAGTTCCGTAGGAAAATCTTCCAAGAGGGAGGGGACACACATCGTTTGTATCCTATAGCGCCCACACTCTCGTTCTTATCGGTAACGTGACCGAGCGTAATGCACACATCGCGAGTGCAGGTGGTGTGTACGCGGGATCGTATTATCTGAAATGCACAGCTGCCGTCTCCCACACGGGTCCTCCCGCGGGGCAAAAACAAAACTCCGAAGCGCGCGATACTACTCGCTGCGCTCGTTCGCTCGCTCGCTCGCTCGCGTGAGCACACGTGTGGCATGTTAATACACAATAAGAAATTAAGAACGTCCGCCCGGCGCGCGGAGTGGCGCGCGCATTTAATGCAGTCCGAAAACGCAGCCGTTGCTGCTGACGCTCGGCCGCCATTGTCGGATGCAATCGCAGTGCACGCGCGCGGAAGAGGGTGAAACTGTTTAAAACTTGCTTGAGAATGGCACGTCGTTGTTCGCTTGATACAAAAAAAAAAAAAAATTAACGCGGAATTATAATACCCGCTGGTTTAGATTACATTCGACTCGCGCGATGATTTTAATGTTTTTCGAAAATTTATGTCGTTTGACGAACTATATTTTGACAGAAAGACATATCTCGTCATAATTCTTCTCTAAATTGATTATTTGATAAAAATGCTTGACACAACGAAAGCGATAAAATCCGGAAATCTATAAATTAGTGTTTTATGTTTATCGAGAAATTGTCGAAAAATTTTGTAAACAGAAAAAGGTTCCGTTGGACACGAACTCCGGTCGATTGCTTGAGCAAACATCGCGGAATGGTGAGCTATGAGGTGTGATAATGGATCGGAGAGTGACACCGAAATGAAATGCGACGCTGTCGAGGAAATCACGTTCCCTGGAAAGGCAGAGAAAAAACGCTTGGCGCAGCGACGGAAAAATCGTCTTTGGACAAACAGAAGTTCGTTTAGCGAGCCAGGGTGCCAGCTACCGGTCGTCGTCAAACAACGGCCGAGCTGCAGTTGCAACAATAAACGTGGTCCTCGGTCGTTTTCGTAATGCCGGTTTCGGACAGGAATGTCTAAAACGAAGGAAAGCAGAAGAAAGGGAGAAGAAAGAGAGAAAGAGATAAAGAAAGCGCGGCCGAAAAGGCAAAGCCCGGGAGCCCCGAGACATGTTAACGACCCGTCAGGTGTTAATTGCGGTGGCGGCGGCCTTGTCGTTCCTGGAGACGACTCTGGGCACAAACGTGATAAAGACTTTCGCAAACAGTGTGTCGAAGTCGCATCGCGCTGGTAAGTACCGACAGAGAGAAAAACTCGGTAATATTTTCGGTACGTAACACCGAGCACAAACTCAATAAAAAAAAATAAAAAATTAAAAAAAAATTTAAAAAAAAATTAAAAAAAAACAAAAAATGTATATAATTTTGTATAGTAATAATTGCTTGTCTAATAATAAAAAATGTCTAATAATAAAAATTGTTAATACACTACGTCAAAAATAATTCTGTGTAATCTTGTATTGTATTTTTTGCCATCATCTTCTTCATTTAGAAGAAGATTCTTTGCAACGTATGTTTCCCGCAATTCAACCCTTGTTTTTCAAATATAAGAAAGACGAGAGAAGAGGGATGGTAGTTGCGACAAAAGGAATCATCACCGCCGACGACATGAATATTCAAAATGAGTTTTGCATTGATTAAAACAACACGAAGAGACCCTTTCTTCCTTGCGCCCGCATAATATTACAACGTCTATCTGTACGCATCTCTGCTTTAACGGGCAGATGCGTCGTCGTGTTTTCGTAGGCCAGACTGAATAATCCCCCAGTAGCTTTTTTTTCGCGAAAACATAATAAATGTTACCTCTCTTCTTGTTATCGCAATTATTGTAATTTTTAATAAGTAAAAAAAAAGAAAATTAAATCACGTAAGAAATTTCGAAGTTTTACAAGTCGGAAACTCCAGTGGTTTCCATCGTGCGATGATGCACCGGTGCGCCCGATATCGTAGAATTAACCAAGTGCCCTCGGGTTTATTGCGTGATTCCGCGTTAAGTGACCGGGCACGTCTGATGATGCTGCGCGTTTTCCGGCTGCGTAATTCCGTGATAATTCCGAGAACACATCCGCGCGTTGACCGTTCCAGCGCGGAACGACAGTAACACACGCTCGGAGAGTTCGCGCACACGCACGCGGAACGCGCAAAGTGTATAGCCGGAGTCGCGATGCACGCACGTTGCAGGTAGCCGATGCCGAAGGATCGGGCTCTCATAAGGAACGTATGACGGTCGATGCCGATGCGGTAATTATCCCGGGAGCACAGAGAAAGAAAGAGAGGGAGAGAAGGAGAAAGAGAGAAAAAGAGGAAGAGGAGTCGTGCCCGGGTTCTCGGTCTGCCCAGGTGCTCGAATGCACCTAATTACGAGCAAGAACACTAAACTGCAATTAACAAGCCTGGCCGGCCGTGCCATTTTGTCTTATTGCCGCGCGCCGAGAGTGTAGCTGCTGTTGCTGCTGCGTTCTTTTTAGTAGGTCTCTCGCGCGGACGTGCCTGCAGCGGCACAAGTCTTCTTTCGTATAGAAGTACAAGTCGACTGACCCCTGGATCGGGCGCGCGATGGATCGGACAGGAAATCAAATGTCCGTCGATGCGTCGGAAACTTCGCGGTCGGATCCATACGTGATGGGAATTTATGGCGCGAGTTACTTCGTATATATACTCGGACGACTCGTTTCCCGGATTACTCCGAGAGGAAAGAGAGAGAGAGAGCGTGTCGAGAAAACGGAATAAGCACTCGTTAATTCGTAATCGTCGAGGTTTTACGTTATTGCACGCGCACGCTAACCTCTTTTTCTTTTGATTATATAGATAAAGTTAATTCGCGTTTGATTCACGGGATATAATTATGTATTATGCCGCGAGATTGATGAAACGATTCAAATTCTTAACCATCAGTTCGCGCTTCTAGTCTCGCTCTCATTCATTCTTTCTCATTTCATCTTTCTTCTCATGATCGCAAAAAAATTCTTTAATTGTTGTTTGATTTTCTCTTTCCAATTTCTCAAAAGAGAATATTCGTTTGAATTAACTCATCGATCAATGCGACGCTGTTCGTCATCGATCGCTGTTCCATCATCGATGTTGCATTGTCCCGCTGTTATTGTATCTTCTCACCTTCGTTGTTTATAAACACATTCACTCGCGCGATTCGATTGGAAAGACCGCGGTTGTTTACGATCGCACGAACGTTACTGATTTTACGCGAAACACGACAAGAAAACGAGAAAACGAAACGAAATTCGTCGACGCAACGTGCGACGCGTTTTTCGACGAACGCCATGTTTGAAACTTGCGCGAGTTGATCAACTTCGCGCGGTAACAACCACGTACGCAGAGTCGCAACGATCCGTACAATTAAATCAAGAAAATAATCGCTACTGTTCTTTTGTAATGGAACACACTCGACACTGATTCGCGCGTAAGAAATTGTCTCTAATCGCGAGAAAAAAACGCGTAAAACAGCCAAGTAATTGACGAGCGTCCGAACTGCAGCTACGCCTGAACTGACGTGACGTCACGATTGTCGAATCGAAAATAACAAACGCTCGAGAGATAGTTTTTGTACTCTACCGAGTAAGAACGCAATGTAAACAAATCGTTTCGTGTGTAAGCCGTGTCTGTGTCGAGAAATATATTATTAACGGATCTTGCTAAGATCGTGAATTATGATTCAGCTTATCGCGGTTTCTCATTTGATCAGTTCAATTACTTGGCGGTCCGAAACTCAGAAAAAATCGTTTCTCGCCTTCTCACTTTCTTCGTTTTGTACTTTATATTATTGTATTATTATTGTATTTTTATAATCGAAGTGTTTGTATATTTGATCCAAGCGATTTAATTTCACATGACGTATCCAGGTTGATTTTCGCTTCCACGGTAAAAGATAAATCACGATACACGACCATTGTTCGGGCGTTAAAAAAAAAAAAAACCGAGTCGAATAAGATACAGTTCGTGCCTAATGCAGGTGCGAATTTAAACGTCTTATTCTATCAAAACGATCGAGTAGCATAAAGCCACATCAATTTCCACCCACGGAGAGCTAAAAGGTGACCCGAGGCCGGTCACGCAATAAAGTGCTCATTAAAATGGTTTTCTCCGCTTGTTACTCGGCAATCGCATTGTGCTTTCAATTCACACGCCTTTCCTTCTTCTATCACACCCGTATCGTAATTTGATTACCCAATGGCAGCCATACGACGTTTCCTTCGTGAAAACGCGTGTATGTGCGTGTGTGCATGTCTCTTTTCACCAATATTAATTCTAATCTTGAACTCGCGGGATCAAGTGAAGTCAGACGGTATACTTCAGAAGAAAACAAACTGTCATTTTCCTCTCACGACAAGTGCACTTGTTGTTCTTGAGCTGAAAGTCATAAGGCTAATTGATTAATGGAAACGAAGCGAGAAAACAGCTGATTTCCTCTCAACGACGCGATTTTAGGGATAGAGAAAAAGACAAACGTTAATCTAAATTTCACGACGGTTGACCTAATTGCCGGACGTTGTGCCACTTATCGCAAGGACCGACATTCATAATCTCCCTCCGCGGTGGCAGTCTCGCGAGAACAAGACAAACGGCAGTCAGACGTAATTTACTATCTTGGAAGTCAGAACTTTCGGCTCACAAAAGCTAGAGCCATTATGACGAAATCACTTGTGACTACAATCAGACCACAAGAGAGGATTGTTAAGCCGAATAGACGGATTCTGTGTAAGATTCTTCGAATAGTAACAGAGTCGATCGTTCTTTTTATGGAAAGACACTTTTAGCGCTTTATAGCGAACATTTTAACGTCTTGAGTTTTAAACTCAATCCGTTCGAAAGAATTATTTATCTTCGCGTCTTGAATTTCGCGATTATCTTTTCAACACATACGTCACGTTAAAAAAAAAACGCGAAAGAGCGTTACAAAAAAGTCACGAAAATATTCGCTGCATTTAGCCGTGTCTGTGTTCACGTCGACCGGACGGACGATCGGTCTCGGTTCGCGACCGGCAATTTAGCGCGCCGCCATTACTCTTCGCGCGTCCCTTCAGCAAACGGGACAGAGTCTAATTGCGTCGAGTTGTAGAAAAAAATCTGACGTCGCTCGTTAAGCGTCTCCCGAGACCCCCTCGCATCTTCTTCCCTCTTCTCTCCGTCAACTTCGAGCTGATCGCTCGCGAGCTTCTTCGACAGGGTTCGGAAAAGATGCGTTTCCCACGCACGTCGTCTGTTCGATTATAACCTTCCCGCAATAATAATTAATTATTTGCGTGAAATTTTCACAGACGCGACGCAGGAAAATTTTCGCAACAAAGAGCTTTGAAATATTTACGTTGGAAAGTGCAAAAGATCCGTTTGTATCTTCTTAATGTACGAAAAAAAAGAGCTCGTGCGCGCGCGCTAGTTATCGTAATCGCGCTATTATACTTTTCTCGGATTTATCGTTATTATTATAATAACGTCCGTTGCTTTCGAACAATTGCCGCAGGAACATTCATAAACTGAATGAACGGTAGCTAATTACGGCCTGTAACGCGCGTATGTTCTCCATTAGCATATACAACTATCATTCACGCACACATATATGTGTATTACGCGCGTCTTTCTCTCTAACAAATCTACTAACGTGGCATTTATTTTCTCTCAGCGATTTATTTTAATACGCACGTGTCGTAATGTAATTGATACCGTACATACGTAAGAGTGTCTAATAATTAGCTGGAAGCTGATCCAGTCATTCAAAGAATAAATCTCTTCTTAATAATATCAAACGTGTGTTCGAAACGGAATCGTTGCACGTGTGGCTATTTATTGCGACAGGACGAACGCACAACGCGACTATAGACGGTGACTTGATCGACGATGTGGAAAACTAGAAACGCTCGCGATTCATGTCGCTGATGGTGCTCGCGTGTCGAAAAGATCCCATGACCGAGAAGTATACCCGCGTATATACACACACACACACACTACATTGCACGGTAAATATCGCGAAAGGTCGCGAAACGATGCGTGAGCGCCGTGCCTTTTTCCGACGAATCTGTCCGCGCTAATGAATAGGAGAACCACGCCCTACGGAGAAGAAAGATACACCTGCGCCGCCGCAGCAGCTCGTTAAAGACAAACGCCGAACTGGCCCCGCGGGGCCCTCCACCTTTCCACGTAGGCGGCTGCGCGATGGAATATTGGGTCCTGTTGTTTGCGGCGCGTACGATGGCTCTTATTTTCTCGTTCGTTTTTCGCCGAGCATGTTAATTCGTCAAGTGTATCGTTGCCGTGTTATTTTTTATTTTCATGTAGTTGCATGACATTAGTCGATGACACGTGTGTCTGACTGTCAGGTAAATAATAACGTTGGTTTTTCTTCTCTCTCTCTCTCTCTCTCTCTCTCTCTTTCAAATATCATATCAATCTTTGAACTTACCGTAGTGTCACTAAGAAATAAGATATTATTAGTATAATATGAAATCCAATTATTTGATCAACATTCCTGATCGATTGTGTGTGTGTGTGTGTGTGTGTGTGAGAGAGAGAGAGAGAGAGAGAGAGAGAGAGAGAGAGAGAAATCAATATAAAAAGAGTTAAGCGGGTTAAAAGGTAATTATCGTCGATGTTATTGCGCGATAATTCTGTTATCGATAAACTTGTGCTAATAAGCTGGGAATTGCTAAGTTAAACAACCTGTTTAGCAGCGCCGCAGCGGGAAAGTATTTATAGATAGTTATCTGAATATTTCGAACTATCTGACAGGGAATTACGGTTACTCTTTGCTCCTAAAGCGTCTGTCCACTTTTTAGCCGGATGGTGATATATTACGACAAGAGAGCTCCACGTTGAATGATAATGGGCGTTGAACCTGCATAGAGGTTAACGACAACGAGGCGCTATTATTGTTCTCTGTATACCGTGTTACCGAACGCGGATGTAATCTTCGTTTATATATATATATATATATATATATATATACGTACGTACACACTCGCGAGTGAAAATAGCGCACGGAAAATTATCCGTTCGCTCAACCGAACTCATAACCGAATATTGCAACGGGAGATCGAAAGATTTCGCTGACGCGAAGAGAAAGAAAAAGGGACACGCCCGGCTAAATCTCCCGTTATTAGAATTGCCGTAAATCGAGGAGCGACGAGACGTTCGCTTATCGGTTGGCCGATATACACCGACGTTCCTGGCAACTGGTAGAAAATTAATCGCAAGTAAAAGAAGTCGCGCCGGAGTCAATGAGGGAAAGCGTCATTAGCCGACTATCGTCGACCCCGTTAGAATTCGAACACGCCCAGACCTTTCCTCGGCTCGCAGCCGTTCCGGCCACGCCAGGTGCTTTATTACGCTAAATACCATCGATTCGAGGAACGCAAAAGAGCCAGGCGCACTTTATTAAACTACTCGATTCTCAGACATCGGCAGCGCGACGTGCATGTTGTGTGTGATAACACGCACGAAGCGCGCACGCGTGTGTGTTTGAAGCTCTATCGCGCGTCTATCCTTTAGTATTTATTTAGCTGCATATCTGCGAAAGGCTCTCAAAAGGCATTGCAAATTAAATTAGCCGTATAATTTTTCGGACAAGCACGCGGAAAGAGTATTGGCTCGGAAGTATCGGAGCAAAACTTCATTAAAAGTCGCGTCGCTAATTAGCGTTGCTCTCGCGTATATGGCGCAGCGAGTTTCCCAGGAAATCGTATCGGCAGCTGAAACGTGGTTATGAAGCAGTCGAATACGCTCTTTTTGCTCGGCAATTGATATGTAGAACATTTATGTTATATCGTAAGAGTAAGAACAGAGAACGAAAACCATGCAGCGTAACCGCGTTCTTCCGTATTAAACGTAATTTTCAGATTGTGCGATAAAAGGCGAGAAGATTCGCAAGATATTTAATAGCTCGGCATTTGTGTGCAAATGCGACTCAGACTACGTAGCGGTTTGATTTATTCTAGCAATTCATTTTGTCGTCGTCATCGTCAACATCAGATAATTTGATTGAAATATGATAACTCCTATAATAGAAGTTTACGCCTGCCTTCGAGAAGAAATTTTCGCGAAGCGGTGGGAAAGCAGAAGAAACCGGTCCCTCGTCCGATTTTCAAGCTCGCCCTCTTTCTTATGACAGGCAGCGTCAAGTGGCGGTGTCCCGAAAGTGCAAACGTTTCGATAGCCCAATAAAAGTTTATAAACTCCCGTCCTCGCCTCTTTCTCAAGCACCATCGATACTCGATAGAATTGAGTCGAAGGGACTGCGGCAGAGAGAGAAAGAGAGAGAAAAATTGCCGGGCAATAAAGAAAGATACTTCGGATCCCCTCTCGTGCGGAAAAGCATACTCGGAACAAATATATAAACCGAGAGACTCTCGTTCTTCTCTAAAACATTCGCAATCGGGAATTGCCGTCGTGGTTTTCACGACGCGAGCGCTAACAATTATGTTAATGCGCGTTGCGGTAAAACCTACGCAGTATTTTTGTCGCTGTATAAAAAACGCGGTTGTAATTTGCATCGGGTTTTTTATCATCGGATGTTTAAACGACTACACGAGATATTCTCAAAATACTTTCTTTTATGTGGCAAATATAATAAATAAAATTTTATTACTTCTGCTAAAATTTGCGAATTTTTAACACAAAATCTCTTTAATTTCTTTTCCATCAATCGAAAAAAGTCGTAAGTTATTATTAGAGAGAAAAAGATTTCCAATTCATCAAAGAAAAACGTGACACACACACACACACATTTTGTATGTGACACTGTAAATATAAGGAGTACACACAATTTTCTTGGTGTTGCGCGTAATTTCCCATTTGCGCTTTTCCGTTCGCGCGGATAATTATTATCATCTAGCAAACGCGAGGAGAGGAGGTGTTTGGTTGAAGGACTTCGTTCGAGGAGACGCAAACGACATCTCGACTTCACGGCCTTCGTTCATGTTTTTTTTTTTTCTGTCTGATTACATGTACACAATTACATTGACGAGTCACGTCTTTATCTAATCGCGCTTGTGAGAAAAAACTGATGCAAATATCTGCGACTTCCGTCTCTTTATCTAATGCTTTTTGTTTTTTTTTTTTTTTTTTTTTTTACCTAATTAGTAATTAGGATATCTCTCGTTTTTCGGTTGCATAAGTTTGATTTCCTGAACATCGAGGAAGTAGAATATGCTGTTTTTATTACGTATTTAACAAGTATTATGGAATAATAAATAAAGTCTCCGCCTGTGCGTAAGCTTGTTTCCGTCCTGAGATCTTCCCAGCACCGACGGCGCGATATAAACGTCGGGACGTCAATGCCGGCATTACCGTATCCGCCGATTTGTGCACGCAGTTTCTCTCTTCCGTAAGGAAAAAAAACGAAAAGGGAGGGAAAAGGATGGGAAGCATAAAACGAGCCGTCCTCCGTAGGGTCCGACGCGAAACAATGAACTCTGTAATTTTCTCGAGCGACGACGTTCCACGCGAGCGAGACCTTTTTCACGCGTCACCATAGCCCTGGGCTTCCAGTTTTCTACCCAGATGAGATGCTTCCACGTCGATCACGACGGGAATTGAGCGATCAAAGTCGAGATGCAGGCGGTCGATCGCCGCAACGATCGGTTGGAAACAAAACATTGCCGAACGATTGCGTAGAGACTCGATACAGCTGGACATCCTTCCGTCCGTCGCGTATATGATAGTTTTCTTTTTCTGATTCAAAAAGAAGCATACGATGTATCAAGTTACAGTTTAAAACTGTCTAAAATGTGATACGTTGTTCGTACATTATATTGCTGCACAAATACATATTGGTGTAACATATTAAATTCTAAAAGCATCGATCAACAGAAAAACTTTTCGCTAAACAAATGGCCAAAGTTGTTTTATTTTTCATAAACCGGTATATTTGAAATATCATATCCTTTCGCTAAATCGATACGTCGATCGAGCGTGCGAGCACACACGTGTGTGTGTGTGTGCGGAACCGTCCTGTGGAAGCTCCGGGCGTCGTATAATGAATTGCGTTCGTCCGTCGATGTGTGCCGTTGGTATTACGTCAATAAATCTATTCGGAAAATTTGCCTCTTTTTAATTCGTTAAAATCGTTTCGCGAATCGCGCGCGCGGCAATCGTTCCGCTCGTACACGTTATCGGATCCTCGTTTTCGTCGACTTTCATATGTAATTGACTCTATTCAGACACGGATCCGAGAATGCCAAAGTAAATCTAGCTAGCTCTATTTGCAAATAATCATGTATTCAATTTAGAAATCAACGAAAAAACGACTATGAAATAATAGACAAATTCTATGAAATAATAGACAAATTTTTATCCAAACCTGATATGAACATTTTTCGTTGCGAATATAAGATCTGCGCGTTCTAAAGGTTTAAAAATTATTTAACAAGAGAAAGAGAGAGAATTGGCGTTATCGGAAAAAATTTATCAAGAAACACGCGGTGTAACGTACAAACCATGTATCTTGACATTTAACGATTTGAAACGAGAGAAGCAATATATTATATCGTATTAATTAATTACATCCTTTACGAAAATGAAGAACTGGCCGGACACGTTCGCGGACTGTCGCTAGTCAAGCGACTTGTTCCGAGCGACACGCCCTTATTATGTAACGCACGCGGTACTCGCTAAATTAATTTCACGCGGTCCCGTCGTCGGGTGTCACTTAAATCGCGCGCGATGCTTGCGCGCATGAAGCCCTGCAATTACTTAACAAATTTATGGAAACAGCACGTTTCGAAGGACGGTCTTCTCGCCTTTCTCCAATGTTATTCCGGCAGCCGATGCGCACTCAGCCTGGTGACATGACGGCAACGCGTTCTCTTTCTCGCGCTTCGAGTTTCCGCGAATCGTGTGTCGCGCACTCTATAATTACGACAGTATATCATAAATATGAATATTTACCGCTGTACATTGTGCGCGCCGCAATAATTAATTGCATCCGTCCGCGGATGTACGTTAGCGCGTTATCTCGCCGACGAATCGATTCTAATTTATGAAAACTGTCCGACGCGCTTCCATGTGACGATCCCATCAAGCGCGTCTTCTCGAGTCGTTTCACTCGTCCCTCATTATATACCGGCACTCTCGCCTCCTCTGCCCCATCCTTCTCGTAAAATATTTCCGCGAATCGATTTGCGTAGTCCCGGGAGCGATTCCGGTCGGGACTGGACGACGATCGCGCGCTGTTAATCAGCGGTTAACGACGTCGCGTTATCGCTTTTAAATATACGCTTGTCGCCGTGGCGGCACGGCGTTTTATGTAAATGGCGTGTAATCGAGGACACGAACTGGCAATAACTTCATTACCCCGCGGACTAATTACAGGAAATTAGCGCGGGACTAATTGTACTCCGCTGGCACACCCGATCGAGATTTAATCGACGAAAGGCGTACTGAAACTTGCCGCGCTTTGCGTGGTTGCGACGCTGTGAAGCAAATAAAAAAAAGGAGCACACACGCGAAAGAGAGCACGCCTCGTTTTCTCGACGTGCGTCATTATCGTCGGAATAAACCTGCGACGATTCATTGCGGCCGAACGTTTTAAAGGTTGCGAGTTTTAGTTACGACGGATTTAAGGGAGTTCCACCTAATGGTAATTAGCGTGCGCGAGCGCGGCACCTTGCGTTCTCATCTCGGCGGCGCGGCGCTTGAAACAGCGTCAAGTGTTCGTTGACCCGATAGCATCGAATATTCGTCAACGTCGAATACCCGCGAGGAAGTATCCGTGATTGACTTATCGCGCGTCGCCGATCGCGAATTAAAATACCAGCTGACACAGCGTCTCGTACAGTCATTCGAATTAATTTGGGTTACCTTGTCGGTCACAAATTTCCATCGGAGCCATCATAGGACGTATGTTACTTTTAATCTCGCATACATCACAAAAAGATTTTTTTGTCTCGCTTCAAAATAAATGATTTTATCATCCAGTGTTGAATAACGTTAAAAACTTATTATCTCTCTCCTGTCGTCTAAAACACATGACTACTATAAAGGTGGAGAAATTTATCATAAATCGAAAATAAAAGCAAAATAACTTCATCGAATATGTTTGAACAAACACTCGAGACTTTTTATAAATTCATGTAGCGCGTTTCTTTTTTTTTTTTTTCAAAATTCAATTGCAAGAAACATATACGTGTATTATTCGGCGTATGTATACATTTACACGGACGACGAGAGCACTCTGTGTGCAATTCTAACACACGAACGCGCGAGTCGTGTGCACTGACGAAGTCACGACCTACTAATGAATGATTATGCTACAATTTGCCCCGGGACGGCAGCTATCGCAATTTATTAAATTACAGTGATCCGTGCCCCGGCCGCCGGGATCCGGTAGTCGCGCGCGTCGCGGTTCGCGAGGATCATTTCCACCCGTCGATTTTCGATTTCGATTACACGAGACCACGAGAGAGCAAGAGAGAGAAAGAAAGAGAGAGAAAGAGCACATTCCCCTCTGCCGACACGCTGTGCGATGCGGAGAGACACGAGAGAGAGTGCGAGCCGGCACTAACAATGGCATTCGCGACGAACGCGAAATGCCAACCGCGAGACTCTTGGCAATTTACGATTACCTCGCCCATTTGAGAAAATGAATCTATCCATTCATTTCGCCGAGGGCTTTTACGCAAATCCTTTGTTCTTTCTCTCTCTCTCTCTTTCTCTATCTCTCTTTCACATATCGAGTGACTAGAAGAGTTTTCATTTCATTATTCAATTTTCAACCCTGTTTAACCCTTTGCGCACGCTGTATCTCTTTTTATAAAAAAAAAAAACAAAAAAACAAAAACATTCACACACACAACATTCAATATAACGATAATGACTCCGACGAAATTAATACCGAGAGAAATCAGATGTAAGTGGGGCACAACGCAGAAGTCTCAACCGACTACGCCATTAATAAAACTGATCCGCTTCTCGAGTTACTAATTACATCACGAGCCTCCGTTTACGTGTTTAACATCTGGATAATACACATTTATTTTATTGATCCCGAACGAGATTTCTCAACTCGAATAGATTAACCCAGCAGATGCACAAACAGAGATTGAAATTGTATAGAACCGTCATTTTCTGATTTCCTTTTTATATAAAATATTTAAAATCTTAAATGAAATATTTAATAGATTTTATCGCTCTCATCTTTCTAAGAAATCAATTTCGCGACAGATATTATTTTTTCTTTGACCACAGAGAACAATGTGTATACATAATAGTATACAAGAGTAATAATACAAAAGAATATAGAATCTATACAGAGAGAGTAAACAGTATAATAGAAAAAATTCGTAATAATATATAAAAAATAGAACAAAATACATAACTGCGTAATTGCAACGTCGTGATAAGTGCGAAATTTCGCTCGGATATTAATTTGCAACGAGAGAAATCGGACGAAATGATTAGTCGAATAGAAGAACGGAACAACCGTGAACGAACAAGAGAAACAAGAAGAATGTGAGAGATCGTCGTCTGACGAGAGCTACCTGATGAGAAAGAGGAAGAGGAAAAGTACAGATAGGTTGATGGGACGAGATGAGAGAAAACAGACTTGAAAGAGGGAGAACGCGGGAGGGCAAATCGCATTATCGGGGGTATTTACGGGAATTCGCGACGGAATCGTTGCGTGTCCGGTGCCGATGCAGTCATAAACAACAGGGCTATTAATTTAGCCGCGAAGGATGCTCAATATCCTTCGGGAAGCCTCGACGGCGATGCACCGATAGGCAGCTAACGCGCGGATAAAATAAGCTTAGGGGCGTGAAATTGGCAGTAATTTTACAAGCCATAACGATCTACTAAATCTGTAAAATAATTAAGGGCGCAGATGTTCCTCCCGAACTACCGTCTCCTCTCCCTCTCCTTCTAAAATGTAAATTTTGCGAACACACGCGCGATCGATAAAAAAAGAAATAACAAATTGTTTCACGAAACAAAAAGCAGAAAAAAAGGCAAATAAACTCGCACACGCGCGAAATTTCGGAATCGCTATTTCGGCGCGTTCTCTCAGTATGAAAAAAATCCATCGAAATGAAAACTATAATACGAGAACGCGCAGGAATTAAACCTGCGAATTATTGGCGCGCGTCCAATAATAAAATATGGAATTTATACAACGCGCGGCAACTTTTTAGTTCGGCAACAATTTCTTACGCTTACCGCGGCAATTTATGCGTGTATTGCGTTTTAAACGGCGCGCGCACTCACTTGTATTTCAAATTTCGGGGCAAAAGCGGGAGAGCGTATAAGTACAAGGAGAGCGCTCGTGCTCTCGAGCGCGAAACGAGCAACCATATATTAATTCCGGCTTTATTAAATTTATTGCAACGCCGTAATTCGCGTGGTCCCGACACCCTCGCTCCCCCGAGAAAGAAAAGACGCCCGCCTCTTATCAGCGCGCGAGAGAAGCGTTCGCTCGCTTTGCGAAATCTTTTTTTTATATCGAGGGGCCTCGGCAACATGCCCTTGGGTTACTGTCCATGATGAGACGGTGTGTACAATGTTCGGCATACGTGACATTAATGATACGGCCAAGTAACGCTCGAAAACGGCAAGTTACGCTCGATCGGCGTGAGCTGGAAGCCGACGGAGAAGACCACCTCGACAACGGAGAGAAACGTTTGCTTTCGGCATTTACCATACGTTCTCATTATCTTGCGAATGTCCCGTTTAAGACGCTGTTTTATACAGAGTAGCGAATGATTTCTAAAATGCATTACATGAAATTTACTTGAAGGAAGTTGATGGACCGAAAGAAGGATTAGAATTGGCGATATTAAAAACTTTCATAGCAATCAAGCAAGGTCTCTTCTTGTGCCTCTCATCTGGATGATAAAACGGAAAGAAGAACTAAAAACGGACAATCGCTAACGACCCGCGACCACCGCGATCCAATGTTCGTGCGCGACGTGTAAAAACTGCGAGAAGCCGTTCGCTATTAAACTCGCGCTGCTACTTCGTGCTCTCGCAAGTGAGTCGAATATTCTTTGGAATTTCTTATTTACATCACGCGGTAGAAATATGCAAGATCCGTTTATTTAAAAAGAAAAAAACTACATAGAAATCTCTTCTTTTACATAATAAATCTTTGCTGTATAAAAAAAATTGAGTTACGAGTCGATACACGATCCGTATATAGTTTGACAGCTGTCCACGTCTTGTAGTCTCACTAGAGCAATCGAAGATGATTGCGCGGCACGCACCGAGAGAAAAAGAGAGGAAATATAATAAAATCCGGAGCGCCGCGGCGCCTCGCAATTCTCCCGCGTATCGCTTCTCGGAAATAATTAACTGTCCGTGATAAAATGTCTTAGGTTAATGAAACATCCTTTTGTGCGCGCCCCATGAAGGGACGCCTTTATAAGCAGGCGGCGACATCCAACGCGGCGCAGCAAATGACTTATTAGCAAAGTGACTTCGGTGCCGTGCCGCGCGCTGCACCGCCGCAACGCTCCGGTCCGCAAAAGAGGACAACAAAATCGGTCGGTTATTAACCGTCCGGTTGTCCGTCTGCGAACGACGGCGCGATGACGACTACCGGCGCGCGGCGAAAGAGCGCTGTCCGCTCTTTGCCGATTTGTGCCTGGCATCTGGTAGTCAGTATAACTTGTTCAGAGAACACACTGTATGTCCAGGGACGGAAACCGGCGTGAGCAACACGCGATTAAAAACAAAATCGAAGAGCGTGGCGGACTTAAATATTAACTGCGAAAGAAGTACGTCGAAAAATGCACCCACGAAATATAGCAAGAAGTATTTAATATAAAAAAATTAAAGAAAGCGTAAAACTATCTTAACATAAAATTAATTATAAGATTGCCTATGTGTATGTACGCGTGATAGAAAAAATATTTATAAAATATTTTTGCACATATTAAATAATGTTTTTTTCTACGCGATTTAAAACGCCTTATATCAATTTAAATTACAACAATATTATTGAAAAAAATTTATAGTGGAAAGTTTATTGAAAAAACGATAACCCGGCCCTGTGATCGGAGCCAGTCGTCGGTACCAGTCCGGAACCTATTCAGGTGGTGAATGTCGGTGTACGTAAGGTCGCCGGGAAGATTGCTTATTAGGGAAGGAACGGAGCTGTGGAATAGAAAGGCCAGTGACAATTTGATAGATTGAGCTTTTTGTCGTCGCGGCTCCGTCGTCGTTAGGGTCCCGGCACCGATGAAATTATTGCGTTTTTTTGTCCGTCACCGGTCGAATAGCTAATAACAAGACCCGCGTGCCGTCTTATTTTGCGATCGATGATGCGCGTTACCTCGGAGCTCTCGAAACTTAACAACTTAATGTAAAACAGCTCCGAGTACATCGTCTGCGTCTTAAAAATTATAATACAATTTTTTTTACACGCGAAACGATTTATATACGTTAAAAACTAACAGTATACCAGGGAAAAAAGATTTACGCGTTGTTTTACGGAACTATTTATCTCTCTGGCGCGGGACTCGGTTGATCAAAGACACGTGATAATGGAAATCCATCCTAGAAAGGCCCGGAGCGGATCCGATAAAGTGTCCGATAATAGCCGACTAACGCGCGAGGAGCGCTGGTTTACGCGCGCGTTTACATCGCGCGAGCGAGAAAAACGCGCGGCCGTATGAGGTAATCGCACGTGTGTGCTATGTATATATATCGGGCGCGTGCGTGCAGTCACCGCGCTCAATTGACGCTCGGCGCTAATTTTAGAGCGCACCGCGGCGCGCCCGCGAGCGAGATTAATCCCGTAGACGCGGTGAATTAAGGCCGATCCGTATCTTAGGACAGACGGAGTTTTGTACGAAGGACACGACGAGATCGCGCGAGCGATCTAATTAAGAGATCGTGCAATTAGAATTTTTTGTTTTTGCTCCGCGGACGTTACAATTAAAATATAACGATTGTGTACGTATGTACGTGCGCGCGCGTGATATGACAAATCGCGAGGAATTTAAAAGCGCCTCGCAAAAACGATATTACTGCATCGAGTAATTTTCCAAAGTTCACATGTCAATATTTCTGCTAATTAACGCGCAACTAAAAAGCAACGAATCGTTTTCTTCGTCAATTTTTGCCAAAACTGGCGATTCTCCGCAAAAAAAAAAAAAAAAAAAAAAAGAGGGCGCCGAGTGAATAGTAGCTCCATTCTCGCGATTTAACCGCATCGATATCTCGCTAAAAGTATATCGCGTTTCCCAAAACGCGGAACCCGGGATATAACCCTCCCGCCGCGATAAATTCGTTACTTTCTCAGATAAGATACATTTTTATTCGGCTTTCGGGCGAGCTCATAGATAAAATGTTTCCGGAGCGCGTAGTATCTTATACCCGTTGCATTTAGACGCTCGATTTAACTGAAATGCGCGAGCACGTATAATATATAGTATAAAGAAATCTTATATATATATCTTATATATATATATCTTTTTTCTCATGCACCCGCAAGTACACACAGAGTTGAGTATACACAACCGTTCGTAACAAAGATCGAAAGAGTGAATTCTCTTATCTCTCGTATTAGAGATAATAGATATTAGACTTTATATTCTCAAACAAAAAAAAAACGAATCACTCTCATCGAAACGTTCCTCTTCTCGCGAAGAAAAAATAAAATACACTCGCTGTATGTTTTTCGAAAGAAAACTAGAGCAAAGCGAAAACTGACCGACTGGTTGCAAAATTATTATCATCATTTTCAACTAACATATTATACGAAATGTTGAGTAACATTTCGCGATGTACACAAATTATTGTTCCATTTCTATCGGAAACGGATTTCTGGCACCGTGGCAGTTTATCCCGAATCAAACGCGGCCGAGGGTTAAGGTTCGCCGCGTGCTTCGAATTTCGAACGAGGCACAACCGTGCGTTGCGCTTGGCGAGAGAGATCTCTCTTTCTCTCTCTATCTCTTGATCCTCCGAAATAAAATCACTGCGCGTTATCGCCGTTAACGATCCGGATAGGATGTCGGGAGATCGCGTAACCACCCTCCGCGTTGCGGATGAATGTGCGCGAGTCCGCGCGCACAGTCGCAATTTTGCTGTTTCTCGAAACGGAAACCAATTTTTTTTTTTTTTTTGCAGATGCGCATTTATTAGCGCGACCGTGCGCGTCGGGATATGGGCGTTGCGCGAGAAACACACGCCGACGTGAAGTTCGCGCGGATAATATTATACCTCGCGACTGCTCCTTTACTCGACAAGCGACTACAATAAGAATGAAATAGGTTACGGTGCACGGATTCACCGGGAGAAATAAAGACAAAGGCTTTTGAGCGATCTCTCGACTATTTCTGTAAACCGCACGAACGAGAAGAAATGAACTGTCAAGTGATACCGTTCAATTTTTGACGAGCTCGCACGCATTCTCCCAGTTACATCGAGATAAGTATCAAAGTATATTGATCGAGCTTGTTTCTTTTAGAATTTAGTTGCGGGATTTTGGCATTTTGAAATGAAAATGTTATTTATTAAGAAGCAACGTCGTTAACATTCCTTTAAAATCGTTGCATTTATCTCTTTAAGTGATTTCGAGACGACGACGTTTTCGAAAGCTAATTAATCGGACGTAATTATTTCCAATACGCGCGTGTCCGCCCACACCGTCTTTGCGGCAACCAGATCGATCGCTCGCGATAATTAATATTCGAACATCGCGAATTTTGCGCGAAGATAACAATCACAGCGAAGAAAAAGAGAAACCATGTCGACGAAAAGTTCAGCAACGAGGTCGTACGCGTGTCTTTATCAAACACTGTTGCTTTTAACCGGTCAGCAAAACGGGAATAAAGCGTATTGAGTCGGCGCTAACGAGCTAAGCTACGACAGCGACTCTAACGAGGCGCGCACTACCCACGCGATTTTCGAGCCTCGCTAACCAGCGTCGAGAACGACTCCCACATCGGTGCGGCGCCACGTTTTTTTTTTTTTCCACGAAACGTAATATCGTTGTGACAAAACTGTAAATTGAATATCGATCGTCCGTCGTGTGGAGTTTGCGACTTACATGTTTCCGGTGCGCTTCTGTGCCGTGTCGCCGGCCGTTACGAGTTCCCTTCCGCCGCTCGGAAATGAGTTCCCTGGACGACTGAGAAATGCGAGGACGGATATCAAAGTCGATAAGGATAATAACACTGTCGCCTCGCAAATGGATATTACTCTCCGACGATGAAATCGAATATATCGATCGACTTTGATCGAAGGTCAAAAACACTGTCATTGGTCGTGATACAAACATGTAGCAATCTCGTACGAAATTGCTGCTTATTACCGTGTTATTACCGCAGTCCGTCAAGAACAGTCGTACTTTTCAATTAATCCGAGTGATTTTTTGTTGCTTGGCAAAACTTACTGTACGTAAGCGCGCGTACGTAAGATCGCGCCGCGACACAAGATGCGCAAAACAACAAATAGACTCTTTTAATAACGCAAATATATATATATGTCGAATACGTGTTACGATACACGTATTGCGATTTTACGCAGAACTATTATACGAATTAATAAACGATCTACGATCGAATATACATTAATGACAATAATCGTTGCCATTTAATGATATCGTATTAATTAAAATAGCGAACGAGCAAACGAGTATCGTTTGCCGCGACCATTATGTCGGCGTTTAACTGTTGTCGAGTGATTTAATAACCGATCGTATTTTAAAATAATTATTAATAATTTACAGTAGTAAAGCGCGCGTAGCGCTTTCGTGTAAATATCTCGATATACTTCTTTATTTCCCTCTTCGAAAGTATTTAATATGTCGACGCTAAGTATGTACTTTGTTCTCAAGTCTGTGGTGGTGATATAATTTCGGCTATAAATACACGCGTCAATATTTCTAAATTGCCACAAGTTTCCAATATTGTGGATTCGGTCGTTTGCGACGAGATTTGCACAGCGAGACAAAATAGCTACGTAGAGTACACGAGTATTACGGTCTAGTTGGCAAGATCAAATTGTAAAATGATCAAACGTGTCACTCACTGTGCAGATCGTTGGCGTCTGTCCATGGACTTTGTTGCTGTTGGAAGAAACCTCCGGACCTTTTGCTGCGTCCAGATGCGTCCGAGATGGCAGGGGCGATGAAGTATGAACGTTGCTCGAATTTGGAACGTGACTCGTTGGTAACGGCGCACCGAGAGGTAAATCCGGGCGGAAGAACGCCCACGTGGGCCACTGTAATAAAATAAATAAACAACCTTTTCAAACATATTTAGCGTTTTATCACATTATCTTATCGTATAACTTTGATGTAATTTTTAAACATTTACCGAAAAATGAAACTGTCTCATCCCGGCTAAAATAACTGATACACATCTTACAATTTCGAAAACAAGTAAGTTAATAAACTCTTATTTATTACAACTCATAACGCACTTCGCACAGAGTTCGAAGGGCCCTCTCCGTCCGCCGTTTCGGCTGATAAAGGTGCATTGTGAGTGTCACCGTGTCTGAATGTGAAGAGTTCCTCAAGATAGATGACATAAGTCCCTGACCCTGTAAGAAGCGCAATCGCGCCGAGGTCGTCGCGCGTGTGGTCCATTGAAAGTGTTTCTTGTGTTGGATCCGGTTAAGAGAAGAGGCGCTCTGTCGAGCAGAGAAAAGGGACCTCTCTCGCTGTACTACTCGCATCCCGTTCACCGCGATACGTAAGGACTTTTTGATCGTCTTCGCCGTGAGAGGCCGCGACACGAATTCCACGCGATTAATCGCGGCCGCGTGCGCGATTCGATCCGCTGGTAGCGCTTTGTAAAAACATAGATTCCGCCTACCAGAATGTATCACTCATCGCAGCCGCGGATTTCTCTTTTCCTTTATTATCTGTACCTGTGTTAAAAAAAAAAAAAAAACTCTACTGAGTGATCTTATAAAATTTTATACGATTTATATCGATTTTCCGAATTTCAAATTTATATTCGGCCGATCGAATGTTTTTCCGATATATCGCATCGAACTTCCGTTTATACAACGGAAAATCTTGCGTCACGTATGTTTTAGTTATTTCCGTGCCTGCAGGTTCACACCGCCACATCAAGCCACTATTGGTTACGACGCAATGTGGAAAGTCAGTAACCGGCGGGTGGGACACGGGAGAGAAACGATTTCAGGGTGGTCTGGCGAATGTCTCTTGTCGTTGACTCGCGCGGGAGTTAACGCCAAAACCGAAATAACAAACTCCTAAAGCCCGTGAGTTAACGCGCGCTACTTCGCGCCGACGTTTCGGCGCTCGTGATATGTTCTGTTTACCGTAACAGGCGGCCGGTGCGTGCCGCGGAAATAGTTCGACATCGAATGGATGGACGCGGATATATGGATCTTGTCGTGAGCTCTCTCGAATTGACGGAGTTACAGGATTTAATTAGAATCTTCTCTCGAAATACTCAACATTAAAACTTATAATTTTTCACGACCGTACTCTTGTTCTTCAAAACAGTTTATTCTGAAGAAAAAAAAACAATTTCGATATTGTTGCACAATATACATGATAGACGGTATATTCAGTGTCTGAATTTCGAGAGCATTAGATGAGATGTGTTTCATCCGAGCGCGGAGCATTATCACCATTTTTTCCGCGCTAGCATGAGAGTAGCAACGGTATTCGCGCGCGAGCAAGCCGCGTGTAATATCGGACGAACTATTTTTATACCCGGGCGTATGGGATGTGCTCTCTCGAAAAACGTGGTGCGGTATTCTCCAAATTCCACGCTGGCGAATCATCGCATCGTCCTGACCGGCCATGCGCTACATAATATACACACACGTACCGTCCGACCGAATATTTTGTGTTCAGACGAGAATATCGGATAGAAAAAAAAATAAAAAAATAAAAAAAGAAAAATAATATTTCTTCGTCACGAAAGCTACCAAGCGGTGTTAAAATAAGTAGAAATTTTTCTTTCACTCGCGTGAAGACAGTTTAAGAGTGTCTCATCTATGAAAGAGTGAGTGTCTACAAAACGCGTGCGCATGTGTTCGAGAGGATCCTATTCGATTGCGCCGCAGAAACTTGAGACCGCAGCGTGGCGTTTCGTACGGAAAAATGAAAAAAAAGTTTCCAGTCACGAAATGTCACACGTTCGATCCGTGACAAGGAGCGTGACTCGATCGTGACACACGCTCTCTCTCTCTCTCTCTGTCTGTCTAATCGCCAGGAATTCTTCGCGACTCGAAGAAGAAACGTGCAATCTTGGAAGAAGCCGAGAATCCATTAACGTGTTTTAGCAGCGTCATCAGCTATAAAAAAAAAATTAAAAAAAAACAAAAAATACTTTGTCGGAATATCAAAAATTTAACTTTAACGAGCAAATGGTAGTTCGAAAAACAGCCGAAAAAAAATCTGTTTTTCTAATTTACTTCCGTCACACAGCGTTCGAAGTGACGCGAAACTTTTTGCGGTTGCCGCGCTGAATAATTCCCGAGTGTCTTCGTTGTACGTCGCTAAAATGAAACAAACATGTATAAACTAAGATCACGAAACATCCCGAACCGCATGGTAAACTCCGACTAATCCATAATGTAGCTTTAATGCATTTTTCGAGGAGAGAAATGTCCCGGTTGTCACGCGAGTTGGTATTCAATTACTTAACAAAACACCGAATCTTTTTTAAAAAAATCTTACATTTTTGGTAAAAACTAAACTGCATATTAATTAAATAATTCTACTTTCTAATTGTGACAACACATAAAAGGTTTTGATAACACAAAGATTTACGTATTAAATATCCATCGCGCAGACCCTTGCGTGCGGCAATTTGTCAAGATTTCACGCAAGCCACACGCCGCGAGAAGATCGCTTTGCGATTTTCCACGGTTACTCGAAGAGTGACATTATTCGCGTTGCGTCGGACAACCGGAGCTCCGCGGAGACGTGCGGCGACTCGAAATTTCCAGACACCAGAAGTTGTTTCTCACGTAATGATGAACTGAGAATGGCCCAACGAGATAAACACGAGCCGAACTGCTTCATTAACGAGCGGCTTGAACGAAAACCGACCAACTACATGTGTGTTTAAAACATGTTATACATAGACACGTTACGTATATAGTATCGTACGTGTGACGTAATATATGGACACGTGCGCGCGCGCGACTTTGCCATGGACAATAACGTCTACGACGACAACAGGTCGTGCAGGTAATTGCGTTGCCGTCGTTAAAATACTGTGCCGCAAATGACTAAATAACGAATTTATGCTTTCCTGAAATTCTCGCGTGACAAAATCTCTCGGTCGAGAGAACATAATCACTATAATAGAGAATCCAAATTACGAGACCGTATTAATACGCTTCCTGAAGTAGCGATTACTTTAAGTTAAAACGTTTATTTAAAAGAAAAAAAATCTCAGTGACATTTAGAAGAAACAAAAATATAAAATATAATTTCATACTGAAAAATATCTCTTCTCTCTTATTTCAATATAACTATATGTATCTACGTATAGTGAATATCTCTCGGATATCGAACATCCGCAACGTATGTAGCGTAACCGCACGCGCGATCCGGAGAGAAAATCTCTGCGCTATACTCGATACTTTGAAGCGGTTTGCGCCGGCGAATAAGTGAAAATTACGGTCGTCTCCCCTTCGGGGGCGGGGGGATGTTATCCGGGCACAGTATATGTGCAGCCTAGTGGGCGAATTACGTGCTGTTCTATCGTTATGACGACGTCGGGCCGTTTCGGACGGCGCTGCAGAGGGGGCTCTAATCACGCGTTTCACCGAACATTACACTTACGTCAGTGCAATCTCGCGACGAGTATCAATTTCGTAGGCGACACGCTACCGCGAGCGCGCCGCGGGATAACCCGTGCCGTAAAAGCGCCGGAGAGTTCAGGCTCGTGTTCGACCTATGCAAATCCTACGGCAGTATGTATTTATGCGCGTTCATCCTCCCCCTACGGCGCGCGCGAGAGAGAAAAACGAGCCTCTGAAAGCGATCGATCGATTCCTTCGGATGCCGATAATGTCGCCGATGTATACATACACTTTATCCCCGTGAACAAAGGTAATTGTTTTATAGAGATAATTTATATGAAAATTTAATTTGAAACACACACACACAAGGTTATAAAAATAGAAAACAATTTTTTATTCTTCAAAAATATCTCTCCGCTCCTCTCTCTCGTAATTGCATTTACATGAATTACGCTGTTTGAGAACCTCGTCCTACGTTTGCAATGACAAGAAGATTACGACGAGAATCTGCAGAAAGAACCCGGAGTGGCTATAATTAGCAACAACGCGTCACGCTCATAACGCGCGCGTTTAACGAGCTCAAGTTTAACTTCACAATCCGCGCCGACGTTCGTTCATTTAATTAGAGCGACGATTGTCGCTTTAAACGCGCAGTTCCCGCGCGCGCGAGAAAAACGCGCGCACAACGCTAAACGACCGGCTAACTGCCTCTAATCTCACGGGAGAGGGAAGGAAAGAGGATTCCTCTGTTCAGACGGTGTGACATCGGCGTGTCATGTCACAGTTTCGTGACTTCGTACTGGGTGACATCCGCACGACGCCCGACGGGGATCGCGCAATCCGCGCATCAAAGCCCCCGACGCGTGCGACACGCTATGTGCCGCCCACTTCGTGTCCCGTAATTGCCAGCGACAAAACGATCGGCGCGGCGCAGCGTGGCGCGCGCGCCATAACGTGACGACAAAACGCGTTCCGTCATGCCACCGGCAAAGATAAATAAAAAGAAAGAGAGAGAGAGAGAAAGGAAGAGAAGGAGAGACAAATAGAGGGCGGGAGAGAAAGAGAACGCGTCATGCCGACGAATTAAAGCGCGAAGCGACGGCGGAGACGGTCGCGGAATTCCGCGCGTCACGTTTCATTACGCTCGCGAGGTCTGAGGACAATTTACGCCTGGCAAAAAGAAAACTGCTCGACGTTCCCGCGGTTCTCCGTTTCTTTTCTCGTTCTTTCTTTTCCGTTCTTGTAAATCGAGATACTTCAGCATTTGTTTGCTTATATATCGTATCAAACATTATTTACAGATGTAAAATATAAATCGGATATCATCGATTGTGCTGTTTATTCTATTTTACTTTAAAGCGGAATTTGTGTATTTTTTGTCCAGTTTTCAGAAAAATATTTTTTCTTTTGTTACCTTTTATTTATTTCTTTTCTACTTTATTTTCCAAATAATTATCTTTTAGAGAAATTCCAGAGGAAATACCTGATTATTTTCTTCTTCTTACATTAAAAAGCAAGAATATTCTCTTGGTCTCGTACTTCGAAGAACTAATTTCAAATGCACTGAAGTCACTAATAAATTTTTCCGACGAGATTAATTATACATAAACCGAGAAAATGCGTTGTGTTTGCAAGCGGTTTGAAGCGATGACTATGTGTGTGTACCTCATGCGAGTAGTAATTGCATGTCGCCATTTTTCTGAGAAAGGGAGGGACTCCGCGAAGACTGACTTCTGTCAACGACCTATCGACTGAAGGTGTATTACACGGTATCATCCCCTCGACCGTCATATAGCGCGATGGCTTAAATAAGAGATACGTTAATGTTGTGTGGCAAGAGGCAAAGAAGCGCTAGTGGCAACAACTTCACCGGCGACTCACCACGGAGAAAAGTCGCGCACGCGTGGCGTTTCTCCTTTGTGTCCCTTCTATTTCGAACAAAGCATGTAT
>QVOB01023297.1:0-16792 GCA_014839585.1 Pseudomyrmex concolor
CACCTCTCGGCGGCCCGGCTGCGCGTGAACCGGTTTTCTTTTCGTATCAATTTCATCGAAGAGTCAACTTCTTTGGGGCTTCCATATCTCACGTATTCGACACGTTTGCCTTGCCCCGGCCGGCCTTAATTTTTTTTCTCACCGCGTTTCCATCTCCCATTCTCTCTCTCTCTCTCTCTCTTCTCCTCGGACACGGAGCCGGCCGAGTTCTCTCTTTCTCTCGAGGCTCTCGATCGTTTGTTCGCGTCATTAGAGGTTCGCGTGCGGCAATTTGCCACGCCCAGATACAAGAATTCGCACCTCCGACCGCGGTGCGAAACCAAAAACGAGGAGAACGCGCACGAGGTCTCGGTTTTTCTTATCAACAACTCGCAGAGAGCACGTACGTGCGCGCCGCTCCGGATCTTCTTCTTGTTCTTCTTCAACAGACTCGCGGCGAATTAGTTTTAACTCGTGTCGCGCTGATGTAGTTATCGCGAGCGAATGAATTTGCGGAATTCGAAACGCACATACGCCCTTTTTCGCGCGACACGGGTTCAATATGTATCGAACAAACTTCTTTTCTTCCCGCGATTTGACCGAACAACAAAAATACGCGTTTCCCTCCTCCTCCCGTTCCCAGTCAGTAGTTGTCCGCGGTAATTAAACTTAATGCAAAGCGACAAGCGTGGCGAATCTCGCCGATTTCACGCGAGTGTTCCGTGTTTCGCGGCGTGGCATCGAGACGTCGTTGTTATCAATCAGCGGTGTTGTTTATCGACGGGAATAAAATGTCAAAAGGCTTAATTCTCGAATGCCGGCACGGCATTGCAGCACGCGAGAGAGAGATTCCACGAAGAGGGATGATGAGAAAGCTCCGCGCGCTCTCACACACTCGCGCTCCGCACTCAACGCACCTGTCACTCCGCATTAACGTTCGATCGCCTGTGTACATACACGCCTGTATTATGCGCGCTCTTTCGGGCGCTCTCGCGGGTTCTTGATTCCTCGATTCGACCGCGACCGGACAGGCGGTTAATTCGCCGCGAATGAGCCGATAGAGATGTTTGACGGGTCCGCATAATAAATCAGTACTGGGCGCGCGGGGTGATAACGGAGTGCTCTCGTCTCCCTGCTTCGCGTTGTACATATACGCACACACATCTTGTCGTTCTGTAAAACACTCGTTCGACTGCGAACGAAACGAGTTTTAATCGACACGACGCGAAAAAATAGGAGTTCCTTGTTTTTTTTTTTTTTTTTTGCAACGAGAGAGAGACGAGCGAGACCGTCAAAGCCAGAAATAGTCATCGCGTGTACTTAATTAATTCACGAGCATTATCTGTCCCGTGACTGTGTATCGTTGATAAACAATCTGCGCCTCGAACGCTGCTGCCTTATTATCCGAACGATTGAATGTTTAATGTCGCGGGGTTGTAATAACTTCTCGATGCGAATTGAAAGATTAGGAATAATCGATCTGCTTGATGATTCGAGACGCGAAGGAAAGGAATGTAATTTGCAAGACAGCCCGCTGCTCGTACAATTACATTTTTGTCTCTCTCTCTTTCTCTCTCTCTCTCCGTACGCGGATTTCATAGAGCGGCTGCTTGCTCAAATCTCCTTTCAGTTTGAGAAGATGAATATGATAGTGATATGTAATAACTGATTACGAGATACGAGGAAAGATCAGAAAAACCCGACGCGAAAAAGTCGCAAAAATTGCTGATAATATGCAAAAGAGCGAGAGGAAAAGAGATATGCAACGCGAGACGAAGGCGCTCCTGGAATATCAATAAGCGAATATTTGTCGAGGACAAATTTGACGAGATCCCGAATTTCGCGGGGGTGTGTGTTCCGCCTCCGTTTCTTCGAACGTGCGAGGGTGTATAGGGCAAATATTTGCACGCGGCGACGCGCACCATGAAGCAAGCGCGTCCCGAGTATCGCGGAACTGATAAACGACGGTGAAAAAAAACTAAAGAAACACGAGTTGAGTCTTTCTCTCTCTCTCTTCCTCTTTTTCGTTTGCGCATACACGAGAGCTGACGAATTGTCTCAGCAAAGAGGATTCTCGTCAGACGGAAATTTAAATATACGTCGCGCAAAAGTCCGCGAGTCGTGTCGACAAATTAACTCTTTCGCTCCGAGAAACGCGCATTCCCAAATTATTGTATAAATTATACTAATGCATATCTTCTTTTACGTTAATTTTTTCTGCGATTCTCGGATGCAAAGTAACGACACTAGAATTAAATGTGAAAAATTGCTCGGCTTTCAATTATTTTTATTTATATCTTCTAAAATAATATTAAAAAAAAAACGCAAAAAATTATTACTCGTTTCTTCGAACCACACACGGAATCAACTCTTCAAAAGGTTCACAGATTTCTTTTCTCTCGAGACAAAAAAATATTTCGGTACTAAGAACTCTGTAAAATAACGTCACGCGGCTTTCAACGGTCGTATGCAAAGTTTCTCCGGCGCTTTGCTTGTATTTCTCATTTGCGAATCCCGCCACCCACACTCGACGTAATTCTCTGTGAATTCGTTATCCCCATCTCGATGAAAATTTCCGCAAACAACCGCTAATACATGTTAATCGTTACTAAATATCACTTCTCTAAACTACGTACGTCGTGTAGTTGTCGAAAACTGTGAACAAAGCGCGTTTTTCTCTTTTACATTTATCTATTATATGTTCTCTCTTGTGATAAATGTTCTTACGAGGAAATAAAAAGAACGCTTGACGAGATCCTGCGCAGAGAGACAGTCTCTCTTTTACGACAGAAAAAGAAAACAAATTCGTTCGGCAAAAGATTATTTTCTGCAAACGTAACATTTGCAAACTTTTTCGCATCAGCTCTTTATTTATTATCTAGTTTTTGCGTCCTCGCATCCCATGGAATATAAATATGCGCACTTGTTGCTCGCGGAAGCGAGTATCGCGTTCCGGTTTTACGTTGAAATCGAGAGCGCGAGTAATTGCACTTAATTGCGTATCACCGAATCAATTCCGCGAACACTCTCGGGGAACCACCTGCGGCGAAATCTCTCTATAAAATCGCGTCTTGCCCGCAAAGTGGGAGAGAGCCGCGATCGAGAGGAAAGAATGGTCCTGGACGCCTTCTCGCTGCGCCTTCGCGTTCTTGCTTCTCTTTTTCCAGGCGAACCCTTCACGTCCGCGTTCCTCTCGCTCATTCCGGGTGCTATTCCGGGAGATGAGACCGTCGAGCGTGACAAATGCTCGCGATCAAAGCACGCGGCGTAGAAACCGCGCGGATGTTGTCACTCGATATTCTAAACCTCGTCGCAGATCCATTTCATCGCTTTAGGATGTCGCGCGGTCCCGGCGATAATATCGATATAATCGTGATGTACTTCCGTTAGCAATGATGGGGCATGTTCGATCGGCTTGTTTACGAGCGAGAATATTCCTCCCAAAAATGGAACAAAAAAAAGAAAGACACGTTGTACACACACGGGGTGTTCTAACGTTTGATATAAATATGTATTTTAAGAATTCAGCTTCAGTGTAATATAAAAAGAAATTTGTGATTTCCTGCGACTTTACATATAAAAGTCATCCGAATAACCGCTGTTGTTTAAGTTTCGTAGATCCGCGGTAGGTCTACGACAACCTCCTCCGGCCATTACCGTTATATTGTAGATACTATTCTGAATACCCGCGTTCGGTCCGTGCCGTATAATCGTAAATTTTTGAGCACGGACGGCCGTGGGGCGCGCTAGATGACTCATTTACGGTCATCAGAAATGCGCGGTTTATACTATGAGCACAACCATATCTTTCTCTCTGTTCCTTCCGCGCGCGTGTGTGTGTGCGTACACCACAAATTTATTTAACCATAAAACTTTAACCGGGCGGTGGTAATATCGTGTTTTTTTCCTCTTTCTCCGCGGCGCTAATCGTTCCCAGATTTCGTTCGCGAGTTTGTTTTAACAACTGCGACTCCGCGCTGTCGCGTATACATCATTGATGACACGACAGTCATCAAGTGCGCGGGAGTTAATACGCGATATATGGATATGCGATATATATATCGATATGCGATATAATAATGTTTGCATAGACAAATCTTATTCCTGCTCAAAACGCGTGAACGAGGACGATACTCGCGTATTTCTCCTCGGAGCACCCAGTAGATAGATGAGCACAACGCTCGACTATGTGCCGTCACGAAGGAAGCATCGCTGGAAGCCTCGAAGACGAGACGAGGAGTCTTTCTCTCTCTCTCTCTGAGAGAAGATACGAAGAAACTCGTTTGGTCGCGTGGCGCACGCCTACGCGTTGTGCGTGTGTACGCCACTTTATGCCGCCTCTTTGTCACGAATAGTCGTCCTCGCGATCCTCTCGCGATTTTTTCCTCCTTCTCGAAACACACGAGAGGTTTTGCAAGCAACCCATTTTGTTGCACAAAAAAAAATAAATTAATATTCTAATAATGTTTCTAAAAAATTTAATCTGTCACACGTGAAATTTAATTCGAAAAATTTATAATTTCGTACAAAAGTTTGAAAATCTCTCCCAAGCACACTCGGTCGAAATATATAATTGAGCTATCGCCATTTGCTCCTCACTTGCTCATTTTATCTCTCGCTCCGACAATCTGCGAGGGATCTCATTATTCTCTTTGCTCTCCGATGAACATATTGATAAATTGACGCGTGCATTTCGCGGACGTCTGCGTTCCATTCGCCGAGGCGTGACAATGTGGTGGGCGGCGGTTTCTCGCGATGTGTACCACGTGCGCGCAGTGTGAACATCTTCATCTGACACGATATACGATTCGTATAGTTAAAATCGTAACGTAACAACAACAATTGCATCGTTATGAAAACGCGACTTGACATCTTGCAAAAAAATTACTTGTAAAATAATATTTATAATAAAGTAGTACACATACCATAATAATTACACGTAGTTAATATTTAGAATTAACTCCATATATTTAGATTAATAAAAACTATTAGTTTTTATACACATATTTGCATGTAACTCTATAAAAAGAAAACATTGCAGGACACACGACTGAAATTGTTTACGCTGTGTTCGGGCGAGCACAGCAATTGCATTTGAACGGCGATGAAATTCATTGCGCCGTCGCTGCAGTATACCGCAATAACAGCATGCAATTATTTCCGCCTCGTTCGACACTCGCGGACAACGTACTGTCGTTTTATCTCTGCGTGGCATTTACCACCGGAATTCATCGTTTCTCGATGCGGGATCAAACGAGCGAAAAACTCGAAATCGTTTTTATTGACGCAAGATAGAAGACAGGCAAACTGCCTGGGGGTTGTCAACTCTCGATTTTTCGTTTCCCGAATATTTTGATGGAATCGATACAAGCGCGATAACAGAACGTGTGCATATGAATATAACCCAGACATTGTATTTAAAAAATAACGTAAAAATATCTCGTCTATCAATTTTTGTACACAAGTGTTTTTTTAAAAGAATTTTCTTAAAGATAAAATTAATGTAATAAAAAATTCGCGCAAAATAGAAAACGTAACGTTGTTCATCTAAAAACTTAGAAGACCACAATTATGAATAAATTTCAATAATTTTGTTTATACAAATTATCATTCCTCCATACTTCTTGACGTTTGACACAATTTTCGAATCAAGCGAGCAGAAACGCAACAGAAGTTGGCAACCGTATAGGTGTCCACCCTATCTAACAACTACAGTACAGAGAGTCCCATGGTCCCGCGTGCTCCATATAGAAAAGCTACAGAGACAAAACGCCGCAACGGCAATAAAATTGGACGATATGCAACGGCGTACGAGTTTACCGGGCGTGCGATCATTTTCGCGGTGCTGATATATACCGGTACCGCTTTACTACCGTAGTAGCGATATTATAGCTTATAAATTCCTGCGTGCCCGTCACTGTGCTCCCTGGGATATAAATGGGACACTTAAGCGAGATGTCGTTCGCACGTAATGACGCCCTCAAAGAGCTTACCTACCGGAACACAGTTTCACGGACGTGTCATTTAAGGGCTGGCGCCGATTTTCCCACAGCTGTCCGAATCGAATATCGTCATACATACATTTCCTCCGTACGAAAGAGAAAGTTCAACCCTTTTATCTTCCTCGTTCTCGTCAATAAGACGCGAAGACGGACGCCTGTCTTTTTTTCGACGATTTTTATGGGAAAATATAAATCACACCGGGTCATAAAATAAATTTAAAATAGACTTTACAGTGTGTGTTCTTTTTCTCTTGCGTTCGTCTTTTATTATTTCATTTGTTTTCGTTCTCTCTCGTCTTTAAATAGTTTTCCCCGAGTTGTGCGTTAAAAATAGCGAGAGAATTTAAGTGAATCATGAATTTCTCGCTACAAAAAATAAATTCCAGCGATAGTATCGAGTGGCTGAAAGAACGTTAACTTCGACTGAATTCAAAAGAGCGTGTAAAAGCTCACGACGGATTAATCGTCGCGTTACGTTTATCGTCTCAATAAAGATTAATCGTGAAACGCGTACAAGTGGGCTCAGATACGGAACGTCCTAAAACTGACACATTTCGCGTTTCTCTCTTAAGCTTAACGAAGGAAGACATCGGGAGAGAAGATGGACCACGGTTCGTCGCGCACAGGATTTTATGAAAATTGCTTCGTCCTTTAAAACGACGCGTTGAGAAATGACTCGTCGAAGGACGCACGGGGTGTCGATTTTACGACGATCAAGGGTGAGACGCACTTTCGTCGAGCGAATGTACGTAGATTACGTTGTACGGGAGCGAAGAAGAAGGAAGAGAAGGAGGAAGAGGCTTCTTCAAACGGCAGCAATTCCTCGAAATTCAAGGGATGACGCGAGAGAAAAATAAAGGACGCGAAGAAGGAGAAGAAGAAAGCGAAAAAGCGTCTTGCTTCGTGTGCGCTTCGTTATCTGGGCTCGCGTCATAAAAAGACCGCGGGAGTTTATCCGCATTCATGCACGTCTGCCGGAGCCGGATTCCCATCGGGAAATTTTCTCTTCTGGTTCCCTCACTCACTTCCCGCCTACCGCGTGTATGTGTGTGTGTCGTTTTATTTTCTCTCCCAAGCCTTCTCCACCCACGAGCGATTTACGAGCCGAGTGAAAGACACGCGCCCGCCCGTTTTATACCGCGGCCGGTTGGGTAGGCACGACACACCGCCGCCTCTACACATACGGAAAAATTTCTCGGTCGCGGCGACTCGATTCTGATCCGCGGAGGATTAGGAATTACTTACGATATGCTTACGACGTTATCGGAGAGACGACAATCTCCGGGAGAAAAGAGAAAGAAAAATTGGTGGAGATTTTGCGTGAGACGCGTGTGAAACGCGTGACGAGATATTGCGTATATGTGTAAATTATGTGTAAATTATATTATTTTCATGTGTTTCAAGTTTTATCGAAACAAATTTAACGAACTTGAATCAGTTTCGAAGATGCTGTGAATAGAGTTATTGGTTTTTTTTTTACCAATAGTTTTGCTATTTATTACATTGACAACTATAATAGATGTTTGAAAAGAAAATTAATTGAAGTTTGTTGAAGAATCGATATTTATTTCCTATTTGCGTTCTTGAGACTCCGAATTTATGGAGCGTATTTATCAAACGTTACTCGATTTAATTTAGATTACAGCTGCCGGGCTGAACAGAAAGCGCGCGAACCGAAGAGAACGGTGTCATTCTTCAAATGTCAAGTTTCAGTGCTTGAACGTGACCCGAGAGAGAGAGCGTGAATTTATGGATTCACGGATTTATAGATCTAACGATCTATGCATCTGTGCGCGGCAATCTATGAACCTATAAATTATCTGCAAAACTTAGCGATCGATAGATTTATGTATATCCATAGATCTGGCAGATCTATAGATCTGCGGATTTATGAATACACGATCTATAGATTTATAGATCGGTCGATTCGGTAACCTGTTGCTTCATAGATCGGCAATTTTAACAATTCGCACACTTCTTTCAATGTAATCTTTAACGCTGTTAGTGTGCAACAAATTATTTTTTTCACTTCTGAAGAGCAACTGTTTATCCGCTAATCTTAAATCGAGATCTCATTTTTTCAAATCTAATTTTTCTTAGAGATGGAAAAATCGATTTCGTGTAACGAGTCAAGTAGTAACATTACTATTCTCGTTGTGCTTAGTGCGCTGTTGGCACGTACGATTCATCTCAACAAGTTTCGTCGGTGCATCCCCGAATGCCGTGGGAATTCATGACCGATTCAGAAATTATTCGCGAACACGATCGTATCTGCCGCTCCCGAAAAATTTACGGGGCGATCACGAGCGCGCTCGAGCTTGAATGTCTTCATCGCACGGGAAGAGCTGCCGCTCTTCGATCCACGGCAACGTAGGTACTTGATTCTCGTAACGCGATGATGCTTTTATCCCCACGTCATGTATTTACTTTGATATTCGTCGAAAATTTAAAACGTACTTTGCTTGAATATTGTAGTTATAAATTCGAGAGAGAGTAATACATGTAATTAAATACTCGTTTAATTAAAAATTTTAACAAAATAATTAAGCAAATAATGAGAATTTTCATTTTCGAATATTTCGGCTAAAGTATAAATATCTTCGTATGTAAATGCAAAATATTTATATTTTATGTTTTATATTTTAGTTTTTAATTTTATAAAATATATACTAGAATTTGCAGTTTTAAAAGGAAAATCTTGAATTTTCTTTAGAAAAACACAATATATAAAAGAATGTACTCAATATGTGTAATATACATATTTATTTGAAAATACTTTTACTTAAATAAAATGAACAAGTAAAATTTCTTCCCTTAAAAGCAAGAGAGAAAAAGAATTTTAAGAATAAATATATTTAGTTGATTTAAAACAAACTTTTTTTTCTCAATGCATAATTTAATCTTTTCATTTGCCGCGAAGGCAAAAGTAGCGCGTAGTTGTTAATAAAGACAGCACCGCGCTTTATTTTTTGAAGCGTGGGAATAAGCTCTCAAAGTTGCGACGGAGCTCGTTTTTAGTGTTTTTACTTTCTCTCGGGCATTTAATTTTATGCTCCCTCCTGGGATTTCTCCCTCCTGGATACTTTTGCGCGCGCGATTGCAATAAATTCCGACGCAGAAGGGCGACTTTCTCCACGGGGGTATGCGTAGGTGGTTGTCGAATATCGCCTCGATACTGGTTTCGAAACGGGCAGGAAGCGTCCGTTTCGAGCGTGCGCGTGCGCGCGGGTCTTGATTTAAATTTACCCGTACAATGGCAACTGCTCACAATACCGTTCTCCCACACCTCGTATTTATGATGCTACGGGTACTTGTATCAGTCGCGATGGGCATTTGCATATGCGCGCGTGCGTCGCGTAAATACATATATACACGTTGCGCCCGCGAATTTTCAGGGCGGACCGTGAATTAAACTCAGAAAACATAAAAACTCGGCGCGTTTCATATTTATCCGCACGTCGAAGTAATTCCCTTCCTCGCGACACAATAACGACACGGTGAGTATAATGAGATACAACTTCGGGAATATACGAGACAAACGAGGGTTGTATGGGTTTTACGCAACGAAATATAAAACTAAAATAAAATTAGAGAAATAAAGATTGCGCCGTAAGTACACGTCTTTCTCTCTTTCTCTCTCCCGCGCGCGATAAGAAAATTACGTTCAAGACGCCGGAATCCAAATTTCCGAGTGTTTAACTTAAAATTAGTGCCGTGTAAATCTTCCCGATCCGATTCCGAAAGAGAACAAGACACAGAGACGTAATGTAGTAGCAGAAACGACTTACCAATTGCCTTCTCTCTTATCACACGCCGCACAACCTCTTAATGTCTTCATCCTGTGGCAAACCAACGGCTATTTCGCGCGTATCGATATCGGCGGGTCTTTAAAAAAAAAAACACAACGTCGTCGCGGTACAAATTACTCGTACCCGGGGCCCCGAGGGACCGGCCTCATGGAAATCTCCCCTGAAGGAACAGGCCCCTTCGTCTTCCGGACGTCGCAAATCAGATAATTTCGCGAACCAATTACGTTATCGCGCGATGTAGCACGAAACAAGAAAGAAACAAAACCGACCATCGAACCAATTGCTGGTGTCGAGAGAGAAGGCGCCGAGGGTCAGCAAAGGGCTGAAAACTTAATCGCGATTAACGTGAAAAATCCATTCGATTCACGCCGAAGATAGTCCCGGAGTAATAGAGTCGTGTATACAAGAAAGGTCGTTATCAGATGACGATTCGTGAAAACAACTCGCTCGCCTCACTTGTTGTAAACACTTTTCGTCGTTGCTCGGCCGTGCTCGGCAGATTGCACGAATCTCTGGCGCTATTGTGTTCCTCTTTCCACTCATGGTTTCTCGCCCGTGCGAACGACAAATTACGTACGTTGCATTTGCATATTTTGTGATACGTGACTACAAGCTTCTCGAAGAAACGGCACAGAGTTACATTGTCGACCTAGCCGTACCATCTTCTTTCTCGGCTTTTTCCGTTGTCTCTTCGCCTTCCGCTTCCTCCTCCGTACGTAAGTAGTAGTATCTCCTTTCACGTGTATCAGTTTTATATGTGTAGTGTATCAGTTCACGTGTATCAGTTTTGTGATGTTATCGTCTTGAATTAAAATGAATTCGCGCTTCAAAAGATTTTTTCCAACAAAGATATTGGACTCTGTGCTCGAAGAATCCACGGTCAAGTTTTAGAGCCTGCTCCCGTGAGGATCCATTTGTTGTCCTTGTTGTATTTTATGCGCATCCTGCGCAGCTGCGCACACTAATTCTAACGAGGCTCGATCTCCGGAACAGCGAATAGGTTTTCCTTTATCTCTAATAGCTGATAATCTTCGTTTACTATTTTATCTTTACTGCATTTTTTAATTACCTAGAAGAAGATCTCGAGTGTGGGTAAACCGTCTTCTCTCTGGCTTCGAGTTTTACTTGCGTGGGCTTTGCGAAGAAACTAGCTCTCGTTTTACCTCGACGAGTGAAAAATCCAGCGATCGACATGCTCGGCTTAATTCGCGTCCGCGTAACTTCTGTGTGTGTGCTTAAAAAAAAAAAAAACTAAATAAAACAAATACGCGCATATCGGATCATTTGCCACGCCGGAATGATGGAAGCCGCGTACCGAGCTACTTAACGTCTTCCGGTATATATCGGAGCGATATATCGGGCGACCGCGCGATATACGAACGCATTGATAATAATTTCTCGCGCGTTTTCTATTACATTTCTCCTTAAGGGTAATTTATTTTCGCGATTAGACAGCGCTTTTGCATTAACGTTTTTTCTTTCGTGCGTCTCTCGTTGACGCTCGTAAACTGATAGCCGAACGATCTTCAATCGTCTGCGTGTGTCGCGCGACATTTGTCGCAGCGACAACGAAGCGTGGAATTATATCAGCTAAAATGAAGCATATAAATGACTTTATGATTTCATTCGTCGAAAGAAGAAAAGATCGAATCGTTGTCCAAATAAAAATCTTGTAATTCTGATCAAGCTCCGATTTAATTCGAATCGTCTCGAGTTTACGCACCTTTCAATCAATATTCGAGAGCTTATAGTCGAGAGATTTGATTTACACGTTCTCGGAGCGAATTATTACACGAATCTCGAAGAACATTGTCGGTAAACGATTACTGTAAAGTAAACACAGATACACATACGCGGATACATCGCATTCCATAGACAGTTTATTGACGATGTTTTGTAAGTGCGTGCCGGATCTCTGAGTTAGCTAGTTTCGCTATTGCCGCTCCGTCAATATGGCGATCAATTAGCGCGGTTCTCCATTTCTCGACACCTACGGCTACGGTAATCGGCAACAGGAGAGGAAGAGAGAGAGAGAGAGAGAGATTAAGCACTTCTTACTCCTCGCCATTTACGAGCGACGATCAAGCAGTAAAATTAGAATATCGATATGAAATGAGACCTGTAACTCGGGACTTAAGTCCCCGCGTGGTATCTTTAAGACGATCGACGTCGTTTTCATTGCGGCTTTCGCAAATGGACTGCCTCGACATCAAGATCATTTGAATATTAATGCGTATTTGAAACTTTAAATCCGCTCGCGCGCGCGTGTGTCGATTAATTTTTAATATTTGCTTCCGGATTCACGTATCGCGCATTTGTACGTATCGACATTACGTAAATTCGGTATCTCTTTCATATATTCAGAGAGTTGCTCAGTAGCGGATCCTGTGGAAAGTTTTTCGATAAGAGAAGGAAACAAATATTTATTATTATCTGAGGATTAATTAACTCCCAAGAATCCCAAAGAAAAAATTAAAGAAGACGTAGATAACAAGAGACGTGAATATCTTTTTCTATTAATTAGACTTGCGTCATTAGACTCTCTCGATAAGAAAAGATACTTCAGCTGGCTTCAAAAAGCGCGGCCGCGCAATACTTGTCGGTCGCACCTGATCTATAGTTTCACCGGTAATTTATTTAGTTTGATTTTTTTTTCACCGCGCGTGCCTTTATACGCACGCACGCAAAAGCGAGACGATTTGTAAACATCGTGCACGCAGATCTCAAGACCGCTGAAAGTCCTTTCACCGGTGAATACGATCGCGGTGATTGTAGTGGCACGCGACATGTACAAATGTTCACGTCTTCTCGCGTAAGAAAGCAAGACGGGAAAAAGTTTCTATACGAGCGAGAGGATATTGCTGTGGAACGCCGAGTAGTTTTTTCCGTGTACCCGGCCACACGGAATCGCGCAACAAATTGCGCGTGTACACCGGCATTTGCATACTTCGAGAATCGTACATATAAGCCACGCGCGCGACTTGCTTGAAAGCAAACCGCGCGCTTTGAGCTACAACGACCGGATTAGATCGTATTCGGAAAAGTAAGAACGCGGCTATGGAACGCGGTAAATATGACGAAAGAATTCTTTGAAGTAGATTAGACATATTTTATTCAGATTACACATATTTTAAGAGAAACCGTTAATAAATTATAAGAGAAATTCATTAATAAATAATTTAGGAAATAAAATAAAATTGCCATATAAATGTTTTATTTTATTTGAAAAATATATATTTATATTTCTTATTTATGTAATTTCTTATAAATTTCTTCTAAAAATATATATTTTTTTTCTCATTTAAAAAACATTTCCGCATTTATGTAATTTTGTGATTAGTACTTATAATTCAAATATTTGTCGCGCATTTATTTCTATGAGATTGTGTTGCGATTTCTTTCTTTGACTGCCGAAATTGAGAGGATATTTCGAAGATTTATTTGGGAATCGACTGATTTGAATTTGTTGGGCGCGTACGGCTCGCCACGTGGGACGTCGCGCTGAGATACGCGCGATTCGCTCGCGCCACAGCTATTGTGTCCCGGCTTTCTCCGCGCGCGGCACGAATGCACGAGTCGGCAAAAAGGGCCTGGTGTACTCGCATTATCGTAATTCACACGTCGGTTATGATGAGACAGGCGAAATCGCGTCGCGGCGCGAGAATATTTCGTTCGATCGCGGCACGCCCCGAATGATTTCCGCGCGGTGGTCACGAAGTGAATGGTCGTGTAGTTCGCCTCTCAAGGAGACATTCAACCACAATACATACGTATTTTTAAGAGAAAGATAAGAGCTAAATAGCAGCTAAGAGTGTAAAAAAATACATTAACACGATAAATGTATTATACAGTTACAGTTTTTCACACAATATTTTTCTACATTTTTATTCGTACAAATCTCCAAGTTCTTTTAACAAAATTTGACCTACTTCTTCAGAATTTCGTCCTGATCCGCTTGACCCGTATGTAAATCAGATTCTTGACATTGTTACCGACGAATTCTGATCGCGGAGACTCGCTTAACTAAAAGCAGATATGAACATATATACACGTACGTCGCGCGTATGTCCCGCGCTACGTTAATTAACCGTAAGTCTCTTTGTGCCGCGCGTCGTGTTATCGTCGGCAACGCGATCGATCTTCATTAGTTCTAACGAACCGTTCGGTCGTTCTCGTTCGGAGATCTAACAGAGAGTTCGACCTCCCTTTACAGTTCTGACATTTACCGGCGCCATTATTATTACGACGATCGCTCTACCGCTCGCGACGAGAGATCGACGTTATTAATATCAACAATACTAAGCGCCGCGATATTCGTACTCTCGTTAACTATCTCGGGGGTCGGATTAGACGATCCGAGAGCGTGTCTCGTGTAGCGCGCGGGATAAATTCAATCTCGAGAATCCATTAAGTGCAACGCACTCTCCTTCTCGCGTTATACCCCCGCGCGCAGTTGCGCGTGGGTGCCCGGTAATGGGAAGTGCATATAGAAACCGTCCTGCCCATATTTGTCTACCATTCGTCTTTTTCAGTTCCCGGTCTCTTCTCAGCGCTCTTCGTGCGCGCGCTGCTTAGCGCACGATCTTCGCGTCGAAGCGAGAGAGACCCAGGCGAGCGTCAGGAATGCGCACTTTACCCACGGAAACAAGGTCGTCCGTGAGATGAGACCGAGATGTGAGAATTCGGATAGATAAAGAATGTGTCCTTCGGAATTCGGAGTTAACTTTCGTTTCGACAATCTGTTGTCTGAATTACGCGAAAACGGAAGTAAAAAAAAAAAAACTTCAAATTCAAAAGGGGAAAAGAATTCAAATTTTAACTTCGTATCATTTATCTCGCGGTCTCTTTCTGTTTGTTAAAAAAACAACTTGACAAAATTCACGTGAAAAAAAAGGAGCACATCCTTGTAGCAATTTCACATCACGCGTCCTCGCTTCGCTTCGGACATTCCTTTTTCTGAACGTCCTTCGGGGACTAAGAGGTGTTAATCCTGTGATTTCCCGGCGCGTACACGCACTCATCACACTGTCCGGATGTGACGAATGGATGGCGGTGATCACGGGCGTCGATAAACATATTAAGCCTGTGCTAAGCCTGCCTACGTGCAAACGGGGCAGATCCGAATCGATTTCACTGCGGTCTCTCCAACGTCAACGTTCCGCGTAGGGATTTATTTGAATTCTTCGACTTTAATCTGTTCGGGTCGGATATACACATTGCCGGTACAACTTATTTTACTCTCTCGTCGTTCCACTCAGTGTCGTCGAAAAGCCAATCGTGCCTGTCAAATTGATGCTCTTGTAATTCCCCGTTCTCCGTAAATATCCCCGCGCGGCGACACACGAAAATCCTAGGGAATCGTGTCACTCCGATCCCGCGATATTAGTTAAAGTTGTACAGGCGATCATTGTTACGGATTGTCGTTATTAGACGACTTTGTGTCACTGGGAATTAAACGATCAAGGCGCTCGTCTAGCACAGAAATATTTTTTTTCTCATTCCGAGAGACTGACTCGATTCTACTTAATTGTAGGACATAAGTGTTTGAGTCGTCGATGTCAAGCAAAATTCACGCGCAACGACTCTCTTGCCCCAGAGAATATAATTGATGACAAAACGAGAAAATTTAACGCGCGATATATATTCTTCCGATTGATTGCATTACGAGGTTAATAGTTTTCGACGTGAAAGATTGATCGTCAATTAAAGATGCGTTGAGAAATTTAGTTTCGCGCGGAAAGAGCGCGCGTGTACACGCTCAAACCTCATTAATGATTTATGACTTTTCTCAGTTCTCGAACGCCCGTCAAATTTGTTTCACGCGGCGCAGCGCGGCGCGGCGATGCGCGTATATATATTGCTCGTGCAGAAAACGCTCTCTTCTCTTGTGTTTGACCGTTTACGTCCGCGATAAAATACAAAATCTCTTGCATAGGAATCGCGTATTTTACGAGCGCGTTCGAGTGCGCGGCGTTTCGTCGCGCAATTGCCGATGTGCGGTAATCCACTTTAAGTTTCTCCGTTATTAGCAAAGATATGGCTTATCGTTATTAGCATATGAATATTACGGGAACGGGTATGATAATGTCGATATTTTATATACGGGGCAACTAACGTCACGTTCCCGCGTGAATACACCGCGTGTAACCGCTTTCACAAAGTAAACAATTTTTACTTTCCACGCGCCAACATCGCGAAACGCAGCGTGCAAACGATACGCGCGCGACGAAGACGGGTTTTAATTTAATTCAATTTAAAATCGATGCCGACGAGCCGTAACGCGGAAGTTTACTGCGGCGTTGATAACTCGAAATTTCTCTCTCTCTGTCTCTCGTGTTGTATACACACATAGGAGCCACGGCAAATGTTCAGCTGCCGCTGCAGGCTACGCCCGTCCGTGCGCAAACGTTTGCATTTCGTACGTGTCCGACGCGGTATGTACGACGCGGCAGTAAATTTCGCGCTAAGCCGAAGTCGCCGCGAGTGATTTACGCGAGTGTTAAGGGCGGAAGGGTGGTTTTCGGTTTTCGGACCAACGCCTCGGCTGTCTTATCGGCCGTGATGAATCGATGAGACGCGCAATCGTATGTGGAATAAATCTCAGGAATCTCTGGTCATCGAACCTTGGTGGTAATGTACAGTAGTAATTGTTGTGTCAATCGGAATTGTAGTATTTTGTGTAGTATCTTAATTTTTTATATCTTGGAATTTTTTTATAGCTTGAAAAAAACAGCGAACACCAGTTTAGCGATGTTTTTGTCGAACGCGAGATATGCTAAATGGAGCAAGAAGCCTCGTTTCGCGCTGCCTTTCGAAAAAAAAAAAAAAGAAATTACGACGATATTACATTCGTTCGTGTTATTTTCGCATTTACATGTTACACGCGCCGTCGAACGTTGATTATCGTCATTAAACGTCAACGTTTTCTAAATTATTGAGCATCTCGTGTACGTGACGCGAGTGTCTTTTCCAGATATATTCACGAAGGCGAAGATGAGCGCG
>QVOB01023414.1:0-12758 GCA_014839585.1 Pseudomyrmex concolor
AGAATGTACTACACGATAGTAATCTCTCTTGCGATACTGACACCATCGGGCAGTGAGGCTAAGTACTTATCGGACCGCCCTCGTAGATCCGAATGAGAAAACACGCGAGCAAATATCTGCGTAAGTTATACATATTTTGCGAAAAAACCTATAAATATCGATGATAAAAATAAAATCTGAAAAATTTGACATCGGATCTTCTATGTAATGAAATTACATAGAATAACATTACATACATAAAATTGCAGTGTAAGCTTTTCTATATCTATTTCTTATCTTCTGTCATTTTTAAATAAAATTATACACACAATGTCGTTTAAAAAAAATAAACAAAAAGTAAGTTTTTTAATTAAAATTCTAGACAATAAAATTCTCTTTAATATATTTTTTTTTAATTAAAATATATATTATATTTATAATATATTACAACATATATTTCTCTTTTGTAAAAGTTTTTATATATAAATTAAGTTAGTAACAAGTACGCGGTTTATTATGCGATTCGTAGATTATTACAATTTAAACCTGATAAGTACAAGTTAATTTTAGAACTTCGTACTCTCATAGCGTTCGATCTCCACAACCCGTGTCCACGTATGAATATATTACAAGATAGTTCACAGAGAGAGTTACTACGTAACCTCACTAACTTTTCAGTACGTGGTCTTGTAACTATCAGAAATTGAAATATCGCACCTGATATAACTTCAAATTAGCTAACTAATGGTTAATCTCCACTTGACTGAAATATAATCAGCGTTGCGATGAAGGATGCGCGCAAGCGGTGGTGGGAGATCTGGACGAGGTAGAGATAGGACGACTACCCGAAGTCGTCCTATCTCTACCTCGTACAGCTCTCCCACCACCGCCTACGCGCATCCTTCATCGCAACGCTGAATATAATACCAGCTCGCAATCAATTTTAAACTTTAATTGCACTTCACATTTGCATGATATGTATTCATAAAAACCACTTCCCCTAAGAAATGAAAATAGAATTTCTCTTCTTGACAATCCTTAAGACAATCACACATGTGAGAATTAATATTATATTTATCTGTAACACGAAAAGAGATATCGGTATAAGAATAAGAAAATCGGGAACTCGGCGAAAGAATGACGGAGTTGTCAGACGGAATCATTTCACGGAAAAGAAAAGCCGCCGAGAAAGGAAAAGAGAGCTCGAGAAAGCGCGTCGGAGAAGTTGGAGCAAAAGTAGAAGAGCATTTTATGAAAATTACCTTCAAATAAAAAAGTTAAACAGATAAAAACTAATGTATGCGAGTGGCGGCACGGATGGTTCGCTGCGGCGCTATTTACATAGCAGGGAGCGGAGATGACGTATAAAGCGGAGAGGGAACGGAACTTCTTAGAATATATCGACGCCGCCTTTATGTAGAGTACATAAAATTGCTTTTACCTTCTATTAACAATTCATATTTCTTGCGCAAAAGTCGCTCGCGATAAAAAGTTATTGGCGTGGAGATTTTCGCGGCTCTCCTCTCTCTCTCTCTCTCTCTCTTTCTCTTCTTTCTCTTTCTTTGTATACACGTTGCCGACACAAAGAAGAAAACGTACGATTACAGACCGTTAAACCGCAATCGGCTCGCGAGAAAGTTCTACGAGACGCGGCCGTAGCTGTCGCGATCGCGATAATGCTGAGGAATCTCTTTAATTGAACGACTCGATTATTCGAGGAAATTGTTAAGCATCTTTTTTCTCCCACGGCCACGTATTTACACTAAACGTTTATTATCATGCACGCATTATATTGCAAAATTAGATAAGATAACTCCGAGATTTAAGGACGTTGTCTCGCGAATTGCATTTAACAAGAAAAAGTTGAAACTTCGGATATATATTAATAAATGTAATATTTACATGCTGATAAAGTTTTAAAAAGATTGACTGTTCCGAACATGAGATAATTGCTTCCAAAAATTGCACTTTTCCTATGTAGTGAAAGAAAAGAAAGTTTTTTTAATTGATTCCCCTCAGGGTTACAATATTTTTTTAACACTTCACTTCTATATCCACTATCCATTTATATCTACGATCTATTCGGGGGCCCGATTCAGTTCGCTTTTCAATCGATAAATTCGACTTGAAAGAGATTTTTCCGGCCCGGAAAAATCCAACGGTGTGGATTCGAACTCGGGACCTTCCACTCGCAGCTCTCGCACTCAGGCCGCGAGACCACTGGACCGGTCTTTTCCTATGTAATGTATACACGATTTATACGAAAATCGTGTATTTTTAATTCTATAATAAGAAAGAATAATAAGAGAGTGACCAAAAACGGATATATGGCAGAAGAGACTCTTAAGAACATTAGAAAAAAAAATCAAAATAATTGACCGTTTAGTTTTGGAGATGTAGTGATAAAAAGAACTGAAATTTTCCTGTTATTTAGCGTCGGTGAAGCGGTATTCATTGTGTGTGTGCATCGGAACAGATAGGTACTCTCTCTTTGTACAAGGGCAGACTGTACAAAAGTTTTCAGTCGGTAACGCTAGAAAGTATGATCTCCTAACCTAATCTATACTCACAATCAGATATAAAACTTTTGCATTGGACTGTCGTGAGACAACATCCTTACCTTCAACAAGGTGCGCCGAGTTTTGCCGCGTAGATCAGAAAAAATAGAAGAAGTAAGGATAATTTGCGTACAACTACTTGTTACATACTTTTAGGTATGTAGAGCTTTTGACTGCGTCAAAACATTCTGATTGACAAACTAAGCAAGTAGTTTAATTTCTCCTGTACAATCCTGCGGTTACTCTGATCCTACATATCTATTTGGCAGAATACAGTCTGTGTGTGATACGAGTTTTTGTGAATTCTCTCGTGAATTGCCTGTTTGTTGTGGTGTTCCACAGAGCTCTGTGATCGGCCCACTACTCTACATTGTTTATATTTCTGATTTTGGAAAAATTCTACAACACTGCAAGTACAACTTCTATTCAGCTAGCTGTGTTATATCTTACCAGTTTGGGATATTTGGCAATTTTACCGTGTGAGATATATGCTCCTTAATGCAGAGCGCTTGCGTCTGCGGGCATGCAGTACGCAGTACTAGCTTCAGCATTCTCCTTATGTATTTTTGCTACTCTTGTCTATTATTTATTACTACTACATAATGTTAATGCATAATATTAATGTATTTTATATAAGTAAATACTGGAAGATGTTATTGGAAGAAAGAAGTGTAGTTTAGGATTGTTATATGAATCGTATTCCTATCTATACATAATCAAATAACCTATCCCTACGGGATATATAACAAAAATGCAAAATTTTTTTGAAGTTTATAAAGAATAAAGATTTTGTATTCATAATTTTGTTTAGTAGTAAAAGACAGTCATAGACGTCTACGTTTTATATGTCTATGAAGACAGTATAGAGTTTTTATTAGTATAGTTCAAGTATTTGTAAATACTTTAATACTACTTTATAGTTAAAGTATTTGTAAATTTAACATTGGAATAACTAAGTATTTGTAACTTTAACATTGGAAATATTGTTTGATAAATTAAGTTTTCGATAGATGCGGCTCATATACCGGAATTATCTAACTTAATCCTATTATTGAGACAAAGATAATTTTTTTTTTTTTTTAAGTTTTGTCTTTTGCCTACTTCGCAAATTTATATATAATAATAAGTAAATTACAATTTACATTTCTTTGTAAAAAAATCAAACTTTCAAAAAGAAAAAGATTATATTTTAACCTACATTAATAATAATATTTCAGATACTTTTTTATCATCTTTAAACTATATTCGCTACAAACACACGTACGAGAAAACATTCAAAATTGCTTGATTTTATCATAAGATTTTTCTATTTAAAAAAAAACCGTCACGGTAGTAGATCATGATGCGTATTCGACTTTTTTTACGCGCAATGATTTTACCAAATCACAACACAAAATCAGGAAGCGCCTCGTGCTCTTTCACCCTTGTTTCGTTGCAGAGCGCTTCCGGGGTGAGTTTTAAAAGCGCGGTAATTACTTCCGTCCGCTTTGTTCGCCGCTTAATATCCGGGGAAGACCCGCGTCCAGGTGGCAGTCTCGAAAGTCGTCGCGCGAACTATTGTTTCCGCCTCGTTGGATTATTGTGTCGTTTCGATTCCGCGCATTGCCAGGTGCAATGTCGACACGGTTACGGCTATCGGGCGGTAAGAGGGAAATACATGTGCATGTTTGCGGTGGAACTTCGCGAAAGATTACGATCGACCCTATTGCATGTCGCGCTCGCAGAGAACGCGCGGTAAAACTCGAACAGCATAAGTAATTCGAACAAAATCTCGTTACTCGTTACATATACTTTTGCTGTTTTAGTTAAATATGTTTTTTGTATGAATTGCTATAAAAAAATTAATTCGTGTATAGCTGCTACTGACACGCATATAGAAAATTTATCACTTTTCCAAATAAAGTAAAGAACTTCGATCGTCATACACGGTTGATACGTACGCAAGACAGTATAAGCCAAAGGATATGTCGCGGATATCGATTGTCTCCGTCTTTTGAAAGTGTGAGTCAAGATTCTGAAGTTACTTTCGCGAAACTTGAGGAAACAAGTTTAATAATGTGAACGACTATTTAATGTGAACTAAATCAGGCAATTGATCGACTTTTACAATTATTTATTTAAGATAAATATTTTCTTTCTCTCTTTCTAATATAAATTTTCTAAAAACTATTTGTAAATTATATTACAAAAAATACAAACACTAACAGAATATTTAGACAAACTGAGTCATAAAATGAGAATTATATGTACGTATTCAATTTTTTTGGAGAATTAGATGAATAATTAAAAATAACAAATTTTAGAAAAATCTTATCCCATATTTTCACAACTTGTGCAGCTGCAAAAGAAGATACGATCGTATTTACACCGCCAGCCAAGAATTAACTTGCTCGCATAGAATCTGGTAACCGCGGCGGAGTCGGGTTGCGCTCGTAATCCGAGGGGCGTCAATAAATATTGAAAAAAAATAGCGGTTGTTGCGCGTACACATGTGTGTGTCGCTAGTGCGCAAAACGTGGTGAATGCGTCTGCGAATGAATATTCGCGCGACGACCGGCAAACGCTCGTGCGCGCGCGCACGACGGTAACGGTAGCTGTAACTTATCCGCTGAATAGAAGATGTAGTAAATGTTACGTACGTCCGTAAAGTATGTGACGTTATTGCGCGAATAAATCGCCAAGCGTGAGCGGAGCGCACAAGAACTACGCAGACGATATTTTTAGATCCGTATAGCCGCACGTTGAGGTTCTCTCGCTCTTGTCATCGTGAAGTTTAATTATATTCCATACTTATGCGGGTAAATGTTAACTGCCGTACGTACTTGCCGCGCTATTTTCCAGTAACAAATAAAACTCGACTCCGCATAAAGAGTTAAAGTTCCGCGTTACGTCTGGTCTTGACGAGAAAGACAGGATAATATCTTGCGATGCGTTTGCGCGTTTGCCACGAGATGCACATATAAAAAGCGCGTCCGCGGGATTCAAACTGAGAATATAAAGTAAAAGTTTTTTCTAAAAGTAACTGTTTTAATTTTTGGTTTTAGGCACGCCTCTTTTCTTCCCGTAAGATAGATGCATCGAGTCCGCACTACACTCCAGCGACTGATAAAATGTTAAGAGGATGCTGAACCGTCCTGTTTTATCAGCTTACTATGAATACAGTTTCCGGAGTTTTGTCGTACTTACGGCACAAATTAGAAAACGGTTCTCCAAATTAAAATAAAATAATCAAAAGACTCACTGCAGGAAATAAATGTTTCTGAAACAAAAAAATTTGTCATCAAGAAAATTGACTAAGCTAACCTAACCTAAACTTCAAACCTAAAATTTCTAAAATGTTTTTGTTTAAAAATATTTATTACAGAAATATTTATTACCTGCAGTGAGTCTTTAGGCTATTTTCTTTTAATTTGGAGAACCATTTTCTAATTTGTGCAGTAAGTACGACAAAACTCTAAAAACTACAATTCATTAAGATGATAAAACAGGACGGTTCAGCATCCTTTTAATCGCTACTTGCGACAAATAAAACGAAAAAGCAACTTTTCTACTATGTTACATATGTATAAAGCATGCGATAATTCAATAAATTGTGAAACGACACGGATAAATTTAGTGTTAATAAATTCAACAACGTGAAATAAATCAAACTTCTTTAATCTTTTTTCTTAGTAATATTGTCGCCGTTGAAAACTCGATGAAACGCTGCCGAGCACATATTCATCGTAGGAAAGAGATAGAATAAGATAGCTGAATAAAGGGTAGAACGATGGCTCTAGACGCTTTTGAGCTTACCACGGCTTGTAGATGCCCCTTGTGGGCTCCGCGCGTCTGCATTTAATATTGCCAAAGTGCTCAGGCAAAAACCGATTGAATTATAAATTACTCCGAGAACAAATCTCATCGTGGCGTCATGTATAACATATGTGGTTGTCATTAACATTTGTTTTGTTTTAAACAATATGGAATAACGAATACTTTTTAATATAATATATTAAAGCTTTATGTAAGAACATTTATAAATTTTACATTCATACATCACAAATAAAATGATTATCATTATTACTCGACAAGTTGCAGAAATATAATATATAAAAAATATCAAAAAAACAATAGTTATTTTCTTATAGTTTTTAGAATAATTCTTAAATAGTTAAATAAGTGAATAATAATCATCAAACCTTTGCATCAAAAGCATTATTATTTCGACTAGAATCTTGCGCATTCCACTTCTGTTTCGTGAATTTATATTATACGCGTTATATTTGCAAAATTATCACTGAGAACAAAAACAAAAGATCGATAGAAATCACGTAACAAGTTACATATATTCACGATCCGTTACTCTATAAATGTCGAAGAAGACTAAAAGAGTTAATCTAATGTCAGGAAGGGTTAGCTACGCCAAGGCGCAAAGGAAATGTCAGGACCTTTTCCTCTCTTCGATCGCTCGCATAACTCGCTCAGGTTGTCTCGGCTCACATACCATATATAACGTGGTCTTCAACGCACGTCTAGTCATCGATCGACGTGCGTTCTCTTAGCTTTATAAGTTGATAGAACAGCATTTAATATCTAGCAATGATAAATATGCGAAGTCTTGAACGAAATGTTCATGTCAAGAGACATGATAAAACAATAATATATATACAGTGCATGATGGTCATGAAAAGAGAGCTATATATACTCGTATATATATATATATATATATATATATATATATACACACATATACATATATATATATATATATATATTAACTAGTTATAAACTAGTTAATATATAAACTAGTTATTTTATCCGTCTGTTTTCACTCGCCAGTAATGTAAATCAGACGAAACTAACATAAATCTAATGACATCTGATAAAAGATATTATGTGAGAAAGGCACCAAATATGGTAACATGTTTTAATTCCTTACAAAAAAGCGATGCAAACCGACAGATTGCTAGTTTGTAATCAAGTGAACGCTATCGTTTCTTTTATTCGCGTTCTCATATTTACGCATATGCATCTACTTATCTGTCCACAATCGCACGAATACACGCATTGTGAGCATCGGATAAAAAGAGGATCGGAGGAGAGCAAGCGAGAGCGAAAAGAAACGAATCACACGTCCATTTTTCACGGGTATATAAATGCGAGTTATTAATACGCCGGTATTGTGCGGTACGGAGAAGGTAATTAGCGGCCAGTTCATCAGTCACTCGGCCGGATCCCTCGAAGGAGAGATCTTTCTCTCAGACCTAAGCGAGAACGGTCTAAGTTCTCATCCTCCTTCTCAAGGTTGCAAGAAAGATTAGACGGCTAATGAAACTGCAGTTGATACGAGGAAGACAAAGCGAGCTAAGCGCGGATGAACGGAAAAGAGACGAGACGAACGCGAGAACGAACATTAAAAAGCTAAGAAGAAAGAAGAGATCATTCTTTGTTCCGTATATTTCATGCCTTGATCACTTGATGCTTGAAAATTTTAATTATTAGTATTAACCTTTTAAGCTAGAAAAAAAATGGATAAGATGATTAAATAGACAGAAAAGTGAAGAGAGATTGAAAAAGATTAACAATAATTTTAATAATAAATAGTATTCGTTAAAAATTCAATTTTCATTGTAAGAGACGCAAATATGAGCACTATACAGGTTCGTAATGTATAAGTTCCTTTATTCTAAAATTTATGTTAGACGTTTCAATCCGTTTTTTGGATCTTCTTCAGTGAGATCTGTACAAATAAATGATTGTAGTCAACAAATTGGTTACCACCAGAAGAATTGGTTATCACCAGAAGATGTCAAAAGATAGATACTGTCGTGTCAACTATTGAGCACATGAGTTACGCGCGTTATGAAAATGTTTAAAAGTACTTAGTAATATGTTGCCTAGGCAAATATCATTCTTTTGTAAGAATTTCATTTCAATTATAATTTGTTGACTACAATTGTCATTTATTTGTACAGACCTCAGAAGAAGTTCCAAAACGGATTGTCTGACATACACATTTTAGAATAAAGAAACCTATACACTACGAACCTGTGTATTGCTTGTACTTGCCTCTCTTACAATTGAATAATTTTAATATTCGACTAGAGAAAAGATAAAACAAAATGTAAGTAAAAAATATTAAACGAATTAAGATATTTAAGGCTCGTATGGTTTAAATCTAGTAATAAATTTCAACGGTGGTGAGAGCCGATCATTGGATGTTTCGCGGATAAATATATTTAAATATATTTATATTTTTAAGAGTGTAAATTCTTAACATTATTTTGAATTGAATTTTTTTTTAATTCTGAAATTATACAAGATGCTTGATTTGTATCTCTTATATGAGAACATTTCTTCTTTCCAATTAATTTAGAAATTATATTGCGAAAAAAAACACCTCGGCCAGGAGTCGAATCTAGAATCTTCGGCTTTCCGTTTTCCACCAACCCTATTCGGCAAATAGAGAAGGCAGAAGACACGGAAAGCCGAAGATTCCGTGCCTTCGGCCTTCTCTATTTGCCGAATAGGGTTGGTGGAAAACGGAAAGCCGAAGATTCGACTCCTGACCTGGTGTTTGTTTTTTCGCAATATAATTTCTAAATTAATTGGGAAGGTGAAATGGATATTCTCATATACGAAATGCAAATCAAGCATTCTATATGATTTCAGAATTGAAAAAAATTCAATTCAAAAAATAATGTGTAAAAATTTACACTCTTAAAAATATAAATATATTTAAATATATTTATCAGCAAAACATCGAGTGATCGGCTTTCATTACGTAAAAATTTATTACTAGGTTTAAAAGAATATTATTTGAAAAAAAAAAAAGATTTTACGCAACAAAATCTAAAAAAGTGAAATAAAGTTTTGTTGGGAAACTCTTAAAAACTTATAGATAGAAAAAATTATATTTTCTCAAGAAATAATTATCTCCGGACTCATTATTGGAGTCTTTATTAGAGGTTGAAAAACGATGTAGTAGATCTAGTGACACTTAGGATAAGCGGCGCGTCACGATAAGCAACTTCTCCTCATCTCGATAAGCGACATGTATCTACCCTGCGCGTGGGAGAAGATATATTAATAGCAGTCGCGCTAGGAGCAGTTCTCATCAGTAACTAGCGTGCGGGGAAAGGGAGGAGTTCGGGTCCAGGTCGGCGTATTAGCTAATGTGTCGTCGCGATTACAGCGTGCACCTGGAGTTGGTCGACCGCGCAATTGCAGGCGGCACGTCCACACGCCGCGCACGCGTTGATATATCCACATGCACGCGAGGTATCGCCCCGAAGACAGGAAGCGTTGATTGGCTGTCCGGAGGCGGTTGGAGCCGACTGCGTGACCTCTGACCCCACCCTCGTGGGGCGCGCGCACGTCTCCAACCCCAAGGAAGTAATTACCTTGCCACCCGCGCTCGATAACCGACGCTATCAGACAAACTCCGTTCTGACTAGATTCCGGCTGATGCGCGAGTCTACAACGCCACGCGTTCTTAAACGTGCATTGCAAACAGATGACTCCGGAACGGATTAAAACATAGTAAAAACCGCGCGGATCGAATAATAGGATAATATAATATCTAAACAGTTTATACTTATACGCAGATATAAGTTTCTTTTAGTTTCTGAAACTAAACAAACATTAAACAGAATAAAGTTTGAATGCAGAATGGACTAGAAAATTTGAAAAAAAAATTTACGAATATAAAAATGAATATAAAATACACTTTGTGAATACTAAATACAAAAATTTGTCCAATAAGGTACTTAAGTAACTTCGTATTTTCTTGAACATTAAATTAAGCGCACAACCTTCTTTTCTTCGACAATGCGTGTAATTACAAATTTTTTTTCTTAGCGTTAACCAAACTTTCTTACAACTTTTATCCGGCAAAATTAACGCTTCTACTTTAACGGAGACGAGATAATGAGACGATAGTGAAACATCTTTTGATGTATGTAAAATATATGCTCATTAAACAAGCAAATAATTGCAAGCACAATCGATCCTCATCTCGGCGTTAACATTATTATAACCTGCCAGTATTCATCAAAGTAAGCTTTGTTATCAAAGTATTAGAAAAGTCAAAAAGAGTTTTAGTACCTCTCAAAAAAAAATTAAAATTGTAGAAGTGTGGAATATGGAAATGTAGAAACCAAAGAGACAATTGCTAATTCACGTTATTCCGTGCCTTGACATTAATTTATTTCTACTTCACTGTTTTCGATTATTCGATCGAAGAGAAGAGTCAGCCTGATATGGCCTGGTATATATGTAACAGGAGTGATTTTGGCGCTGACGCGGATGATCGCGCCGAGATTGACGAGTGGCTTTCCGCAACGTAAAGTGCAAGAGAATCGCGCATAAGATCAGATCGTAGGGTTACGCCAGACGAACTCCCATTGGCAGGCCAGTGCCAAGCAAGAATCGTGATTGGTCGAAGGTCGCGGGTCGCCTCACCTACTCTCATCCAAACGTGACCTCCCACGCGAACTCGCGAGGTAGTAACCGCTACCCTTCTCCGAATTTGAGGCTGGTCTCGCACATTTGCGCTGGTCTCGCACATTTTACCACACAAACCGTGCAAAACTCTCGGTTGAAGGTTGAATAGACAAATTGTCTGTCGCATCTAATAGCGAAGAGACATCAATTAAAAAAAAAAAAAACGCACTGTGTGTTCTTTTGTTACGCAAACTCATATAAAGTTTTTTAAGCACGCAGCTACTTTTGTGTAGAAAATTAAACATGCAATTGACAATCTCTACGTCGTGATTCTTGATTAATATATACAATGTTTGAAAATCAATAAAAGAGAAACAAGAACTATACTATTATATGTTTCTCTCTAATTTATTATTTTAATAGTCTACACGAGAATCAAGTGATCCATCCTGCAACGCAGTTGCGCGCATGAATCGAAGGAAAGAAGGATGGAATGAAAAGTGAAGTTATAACGCCATTCATCAGGCAGAAGACATCCGGCAACCCGTGGCAATTAACTTTCCAACCGCGAGGGCTTTTTTATCGTGCTGCGTATTATTATTAGACGAGCGGTCAACCCCACGAGAGAGGTGAATATACGAGGGTGAAAATGCCACAACGCCGCAGATGCGGTAATCCAAATTTAGTGCGATATAAATACGGCAGATTAGAGCGACTATTTTATTGTTGTTGTTGTTGTTGTTGTTACTATTATATATTTTTTAATATAATAATAAGAATCAAATTATATGTATATATATATATATATATTAATATTTATAATACGCAAGGAAATATCTTTTTATATTGTTGATTTTATTTTTCACGCAACATGAACCCTTGTATAATGCTGATATTTAAGATATATTTAACTATATTTGTTTTAATTATTTGTTAAATAATTAATAATTTGTTTAATAATTTGTTTTAATTTTAAATTTGAATTGTATTTATTTTAAATTTATTTTCTCTTTTTAATTTAGTCCAAATTTAAATGAATTTACATCAAATTTAGTTTAATGGCGATTTTCGCCCATCAACCTGCGCCCTAAAAGTCATATAGATTATCATTGCTAGTGCAATGACATTTTGTCGTGTCTATTATATTACACTTAGAATGACCAATCGAATAATAAGTCCGCAAATTAAGACAATTAACTATCTATTCATGAGGATATCACATAAGATCGAAAATCTATTACAGTGTAACATTCTACTTTAGTTTTGAATATCGCCAAGTTCCCATCGGTTTTTAGATTTCAAAAAAGTAGTTTTGCATTCTGCAGGGCACTAGCAATGATAATCTATATGACTTTTGATGGGTGCAGGTTGATGGGTGAAAATCGCCACTTTTTATCGGTCCTCCTTTGTTTTAATTTAAAATTTATGGTCTTAAATAAGCCACTCCGGAAAAAACAAATTTAAAAAATGAACAAATTTACACAAATTTAATTGAAATTTAGAAATATTGGATCTAATATGGCACTATGTAAATCAAATTTAAAAGAATACCAATGTAATTTGTAGGCTAAAAACAAGGTGATTCAAGTGTGCCTTCCTTTAGAAAATGGACTTACAAGGATGCATTTGATTTCTTTTAATCGTAAAGACTGAATACTTTCAGTATTTCCTAAGGATCTTTAATTAAATGCCATACTGAAAAAAGTATTTTTTTAACCGCAATCATAACATTTGGTACACACGTTTTGATTGCCGATACACAACGTTTTGCTTATGCTAACCAAATTAATAATG
>QVOB01023438.1:0-35630 GCA_014839585.1 Pseudomyrmex concolor
ATAAATACCTAATAATATATATATATGCGCCTATTGTATTTAAGTATAGGTATATTAAATATATCTATCACTGAATCTGGTGCTTTAAGTTATTAATTATCTATGAAAATCTCATGTTATTGTATTATAAGTATATTTCATTATCTATAAGTATATTTCATTATCTATGAAAATCTCATGTTATTGTATTATAAGTATATTAATATATTAATAGCCATCAATTGTTTATAATACTATGAAACTTTGTTATCACTTGAGCTATCTGAAAGTTTGCTTTCAGGTTTGCGATCACAGGTTTGGACCACAGCTTCTGTTATTGTGCAACGTTTGAATTGCGACACAATTTATCTCTCTCTTCCGTTATATCAACAGCGATTTTATTAATAAAGGGATGTCTAATTTTACCATTAATTGAGACAAAAAATTCATCCAACTCTCCTGGAATATTGTCCCTTTTTTCATATTCGTATGCTTGCATCAACAGATCTAATCTGTCTAAATCTTTTACATACTGTGCCTCAGGAGATTCTTGCTTTTCATATTCCTAAAAAGAAAGCAGATCAAATATATGTTTATACAATATTTAAATAGGAATTGAAGCATAAAAATGTACTTACACGAAATATTTGCAATATTTCAGGTCCCTTATCACCTAGCAGCTTACAAATATCTTCCATAGCTTCATCTTCCATTCTGTGTTTTACATCTGCTGGTATGCCACAAAGAGGTGTTATATCTCCAACAATACATTCTGCTAAATCGTGAATTAATGTCATTTGCATTATTCTGCAAATTAAAATTATTATATTATAGTTGCAATTCTTTCTGTTTGTTTATATATATATATATATATATATATATTGGTTCTCTAATATATTCTATGATAATTAAGCAATTTATACATTTATAACAACAATTAGAAAACCACATACACAATAATAATTATCTTTTTCTTACTTCGTTTTATCTAAATTTTCTTTTCCATCTACTAGAAATGACAGCATTGCCATTCGATACATATGTCCAGCAATTGTCTCAGGCTCTGGTATGTTTCTTTTCACCCATCCTGTTCTTTTCATATGCTAATAAAGATAAGAAAGCATAATAATTTCAGAAGTTTGAGAATAAAACATATTCAGAGAGAAAAGAAAAAACAGCAGAAATTAGTATTATTGAATATACAAATTTAGCAAATAATTATCTATAATAGTCTATTCTTCTAGAATCTTTTTATAGATCTAGAAGTATATTCATCTTACAAAAAATAACTGCTAACGACTGACTTCAGCTGAACATATTATGTAACTGTAAGTTGTATACATTTCCAATAAACTAAAGAAATAGGTGGAAAAATAAAACAATCAGTATTTCAAAATCAAACAAAAATTATGTGTTCTTATTATTTTGCTCTTCTGCCTATTAGAATACATAACATCTTTTTTTTGTTGGATTTTTCTTTTCTCTATATATATGCTCTTTTCACTTTCTACATTAATATTCCATTTAAAAATTTTGCAAAACTTTATAAATAATTGTAATTATATCACTATGTCCTCTTTGTGACTACCTATAGTTGACAAGATGTTGTCTCAAAATATAGGCAAAAAAATAAAAACGATTTGACAGCTTGCAAGCGTATACATCTCGGATTTCCTACAACGCACCTTCAATCGACCAACCAGTTCCATAAACTCTTGTAGATTCTTCGTATTTTCCATTGTGTACAAGTAAAACTTATGTTACGCTAATTACTTTGTGGTTTGTACTTGACTGTTGCCAATAGATACACCACTTTCTAATGAATAGCAATGAATAGTGGCTAACGAAAAAAATCCAACGTACCACACTAGCAAAATCAGGCGGAAACCGCGGGAACAGAACGATCGGTAATATACATTTATACCGTCTACTACTAGTTCCTACATCCACTTTTGTGGATATATGGCGCTAAAATCAGTAGCAGAGAGCATTGTAAGAAATTATATACACTGGCCGCTCTCAAGGCTTTTCTTCTATTAGAAGAACTATATAGAGTTAAAGTTAAAACTAATTTTTCTCAATTTTCTCTGACGTTTTTCAACTGTTTCCAACGGTATTTAAATGTGACGTCAGGAGCATGTGACTTTATGTAGGAATGACGTTCAAAGCGCATGAACGCCCAGCCCAAAGCAAACACACCTCTTGTAACAATTACGCTGCTAACAATTGGGAATTTATTTATTGTTTTTTGTCTTTAGAATGTGCTTTTTCGATATTTTCATTTTTGAAATTTAAACTTGTTTGAGATCTATCATTAGAAAAGACAAAAATATATACATATATGTATTTTATATCGTTTGTGATAATTGTTTTTTAAACGCTTTTTACTTAAGTGACTGGTGTTAAGTTGAAGTGACTCATATATTTTACGAGATTTCTTGAATAATGGCTGCGAAAGAAGAAACAATTATAGATACACTTTGGGTGAGCTTTATCTTAAATCTATGTAAACGTATCCATATCCAAGTAATTATAAAGTTATCTTTTCTAATGTTTATTTTTTTCTATTCTAAAGAAAAATATAATCATTTTTTATATATTAGCTAATAGAATATTTGGTGTTTTAGGAAGAAATGAAGAAGCTTGCTGTTGAACAGCAACAATGCTTGTATGAACTGCTTCCTGATTGCACAATATATGAATCTAAGCAGCACAAGTACCTGAAACAGAATATTGGTTATGCTATATATGGACCACCAACAAACAAGGATACAACTAACATAGATACAACAACAAGTGACAGTTGCTCTTGGAAATCAGAAACACCAGATGCAAATACAGATGTAGATATAGCTGATATAATTGAATATAATAAAGAAGCTACAGAAGTTATAAACACAATATATAATAAAATGTGCGAATCTGATTCTTCTAAACCAATTTACTATGGCATAGTTTATAATATAATATTCCGTCCTAAAATGAAAGTAAAGTCTACGAAGAAAGAAACAAAAGAAGAAATAAAAGAGGAAGACTTGCCTTTAATATCATTTAATCCTATTTTTACACTTAGGAAAAGTATTCCAAAAAAATTCAACAATGTAAAAGATGCAAACAAAAAAGGAACAACATCTGATGAAGTATATGAGACGTGGTATATTGACACCAGTGGTAGAGTGTATAAGAGTTGGACAGATTACATAAAAAATAATACTCTACCAAAGTGCACTATGATTTTTCCAAAAGATGGTATTTATCAACCAGATCCACACTTTCCAATTACAGAGGATTATTCAACAGTCTGGATCGAAATCGCGGATTCTCCTGCATGCACATTGAAAACCGCAATTTGCAGTGGGATTGATATTGTTTCCAGTGTTGTTGGATTAGGCTCTATTGGCTTAAGTGTTGCATCAGCATTCACACCTCTTGGACCAGTTCTTGCCGCAACTGGTAAAGTATTAACATAATGTTACTAACTTAATTATCTTATCTGTTAAATATTGTAATCAAGTACAATATTATAATAGGTCTTGCTGCTGCTAGTGTATCTGGTTTTTGGACAATTGGTCGATGTTCTCATCAATTGGCGGATCGCAAAATTCATGACGAATCTATTCATGTCCTAAATAAAGAAGCATTTGGCCAGTGGTTTGGCATAGTCGGTACAGCTTTTGGTTTGGGAGCCGCTGGAGGAACAGTTGCTATTTCTGCAGCTGCTGCACGTGGTATGACAATAAACACCATTGCAATCAAGATGTTTAACGTTGTTCAGGGTGGCAACATAGTTGTCAACGGCATCGGTATCGCCTATCAGGGATACTGTATAATAGAAAAATGTAGGAGAGGAGAAAGTTGTAAAGCAGAGGCGTTGAATTTTGTACTTCATGTTATGTTTTTCGCTGGGTCTGTAGTAAAAGTTCAATTTGCTAACGATATTATTGAGAATACTCAAGGTAAAGTCATTAGCGACTACAAGGATTCTCTTACTAAAAAACGTCTTCGTAATAAGTTTAATCGCGTCGTGCGAAAAGCTGCAGCGAATAATACATGTAAAATATCCGAAAATGTAGAAGTACTACAGTATATACAGCACCGTCAACAGTTACAAACTGCTGAGTTCCAGCCTGTTTCTGGCAATAACAAAACGAATATTTCACGTAATATTGTGTGGTCGTTTGATCAAGGTAAATTGAAAGTTAATGATATTATATTATTAGATCCTATTCAATTTGTAACTTGTCTTATAAAATCAGGTAAACTTATTAAAGTAGATAAGAGCAATTCGTCTAACTTACAGTATGATGATTCTATTGCTGATAAATTGATGCAAGTACTTTGCAATTTATTTATTAAATATTATGGAAAAGAAAATTATCCCAAGAATATGCCAATAATGCCTGATTTTGAACCATTAATTAAACAGATGAGTTCTATGAGAATAAATGAAGAGTATTTCAAAAAATTGTTTTTAATCGCTGAAGCATTAATTCGACGTTCTAATAATACAGAAGAGTGTTTACTCAAAGCTCTTTTGTTTATATGGCAATATTGTCAAGCAAACTTAAAAGAATGGGGCATAAACTCACTTTTACGAATGCAAAGTGATTCTGGATCTAAGGTTTTACAAAAGATTATTGTTGTAATTTTTGAAGCAATTGATATGATACTTAATAATTTGTGCAATGCCTTTGCGATGTCTATAAAAGCTAATATATTGAAGTGAAAAAGAAGTAAAACATCAAGAAATAATTTAACATATTCTGAAAAGACACTTCATTTATTCTTGAATTAATATCTTTTTTATTTACTTATAAGTTTGTTATTTATATATATTTTATTGTAAATAATATATTTTGCTGTAACTGAAATAGTTTATATTAATAATTTTTGTATTTAAATCTATTTTTTAAACATGTATAAGTGCCTTGTATTAATAAAGTAGAAATTATATATACATATGTATAATCTCTTGTAATATAGCTTTCATTGTCTTCTATATTAATAATAATACTAAATAAAAAGAACAGATGCGTGTAAATAGGACGTGAATATAAGACGAATTTAAAGCTGTTGCAGTATAGATTCAAACCAGGTTACATTTATACCGTCTACGTTTGAAAGTGAATGTCGCTTCGTAGTTTTCATTTTTTCTGAATGTATAGCAGCACAAATGATCCGCTGTGACTTTCATGCGAGTTCTCCTTAATGCACGTATCAGATAATTGAGGATCGACACACGAGTCAGTCAGCTGACCTGTCTTGTGATAGCAGTCAGGCTGTATCAGGCTGTATATTAAGAAGAGCACGAATTTTCATCGCTGAACTGCGCACCTGAAGACGTCGCATCTTGTGAGTATCAAATTGATTGCGTCGAGGAACATGTAACAGCCCTATCGTATTGCTTAGCAGAGCGGATTTCAATCCAATATTTTGCAGAAATTCGCGCAAACAAGAGAATCATCTCCGGCGCGTAATATCGATCCACTTTGCGTGCGCCATCGCATCTTGAATTAAGAGTAAATCCATATATTTTTGGCTGATTTTTGGCCACAATGCGCTTCATCGTCCGGCGATCGTATGTGGACGTTCGCGCGATTGATCGCTACTCTGCGACAGTAGAATACTTTTCGATTGCTTGGCAAACGGCTCGTAAGCCCCTTCGCGGGGCTACGCCTATTTTTTTGAATGGCCTGCTCACGTGAATCGTAGCCAGCGTATGACAGCTGAAACATTCAAAGATTTTTCAAGTTCTCTTTGTTGCATAAATCATGATATAATAATCTAGAAACGCTTTGTTAATAGCTCTATTAGCTTTCGTTCATATCTTGATTATTTTGTAATTAAAAAATATAAGAGTTTATCTAGAAAATATAAGAGTCTATCTTTTTTCTCTCTTTCTCTCTCTCTCTCTGTCTCTCTCTCTCTCTCTCCTGTGATATGATATGAACTGAAGTAACAAAGATTTGTAATTGAAGATTAGAAAGTTCGAAAAGCTAACTTATTTTTCATTTAGTTGATATACATATATTTATTTAAATTGGTTTCTTATTAGTCTTAAAAATTTTAAATAATAAATAGGAAATATAAATATCCTTTTAAATTTATATAATCCAAAGAATTATGTTCAGAATTGTTAAGGTTTAATTAAAAGGAATTATTGACTGACATAATTTTATGATTGCAATAGCAATAGTAAATTGAATAATTTGTATCAGAAAGTGTTGGTAAATTGAATTATACTATTGCACTTTGTGTATTGAACTATAATTGAAAGATAGAATTGTTTGTAGAAAAAATTCGATAAAGAATAAAATATCAAATATTCTAAAGATAACTAACTTTCTTGTTTTTTTTTCAGATTAATTAACTGTTCAAAATGACGAATCAAAGTTTGCTGAAAATTGCGCAAGAAGAGCGCGAAGGCAAGTTTGGATATGTCTATGCAGTATCTGGACCTGGTTAGTTTATATAATAAAGTTTTGTTATCTTCTCTATTACAAACTGGTCAATAATAATATTTTATTTTCTTAGTTGTTACTGCTGAAAAAATGTCTGGATCAGCTATGTATGAGCTGGTACGAGTTGGTTACTATGAATTAGTAGGAGAAATTATCAGATTGGAAGGTGATATGGCTACAATACAGGTACAAAAAACCATTTATCTAGATTTTACTTTCTCTACTTGAAAAAATTATTAAAATATAAATAAAATACATATGTACACATATATATATATATATATAGGTATATGAAGAGACAAGTGGTGTGACAGTTGGTGATCCAGTACTTCGTACTGGAAAACCACTATCTGTCGAGTTGGGTCCTGGCATTCTTGGCAGTATCTTCGACGGTATTCAGCGTCCATTGAAAGATATCAACGAGCTTACAAGTTCGATTTACATCCCAAAGGGTATCAATATACCGGCACTTTCTCGTACTGCTTCGTGGGAATTTAATCCACACAACATAAAGAACGGCAGTCACATCACAGGCGGCGATTTGTACGGTATCGTACACGAGAATACTTTGGTAAAACATCGCATGATACTGCCACCCAAGTGCAAAGGCACAGTAACATACATCGCACCTGCTGGCAACTATACTGTTGATGTAAGATTTTATATTTTTGTATGATTTTGTTCTATTTTATATTCTATACATGTATACATATGGAAATATATATATCTATATAGGATATCGTATTGGAGACTGAATTTGATGGCGAGAGGCAAAAATATACTATGCTCCAGGTACGAAATATTCTGTAATAGTCATATGTGAGAGTTCTGAATGTATACTGCATGTTGTGAATTTATGGGTTGATTGCATGCAGGTGTGGCCAGTTCGTCAACCTCGTCCAGTTACTGAAAAATTGCCAGCTAATCATCCTCTTCTCACTGGTCAACGAGTCTTGGACTCTCTTTTTCCGTAAGAGTCTTTAAATAGTGTAATGTAGCATATCCTGAAATGCTTAAAACGTGTATGAAACATGTGTTTCAGATGCGTCCAAGGTGGAACCACAGCTATTCCTGGTGCTTTCGGTTGCGGCAAAACCGTTATCTCTCAAGCTTTATCCAAATATTCCAACTCCGATGTGATTATCTACGTTGGTTGTGGAGAACGTGGTAACGAAATGTCCGAAGTATTACGTGATTTTCCTGAGTTGACTGTCGAGATTGAAGGCGTCACCGAATCTATCATGAAACGTACAGCTTTGGTTGCCAATACATCTAACATGCCGGTAGCTGCCCGTGAAGCTTCCATTTACACTGGTACGAAATATGTTAGCAACAATATAAATATTCACTCTAGTATCAATAAAATTGTGTATATATTTGAATTATTTTTTATGCAGGTATTACGCTATCTGAATATTTCCGAGACATGGGTTATAATGTGTCGATGATGGCAGATTCGACATCTCGTTGGGCTGAGGCTCTTCGAGAAATTTCAGGTCGTTTGGCTGAAATGCCTGCCGATTCTGGTTATCCTGCTTATCTTGGTGCTCGTTTAGCCAGTTTTTATGAACGTGCTGGAAGGTATGTTATGTATCACACTTATGAGTTTGTTAGTCAAGATTTCTTTAGAAATATATCACGTCTAATATGTTATATTTTATAATTTTGAGTTTCTGCATTTTAAAGGAAAGTCTTTATTTTGTTACGATTAAAATATTGAATTTTAATTTTCAAATAGAGTAAAATGTTTGGGAAATCCAGATCGCGAGGGATCTGTTAGTATTGTTGGTGCTGTCTCACCGCCAGGTGGTGACTTTTCTGATCCTGTGACTAGCGCTACGCTCGGTATAGTACAGGTACAGTTTGATATCTAAGTGCACAAAAGTATAAACAAGATATTGATCAATTCCAATTTTTTATTACATTATGTAATTTCTAGGTGTTCTGGGGATTGGATAAGAAACTTGCGCAACGCAAACACTTCCCGTCTATCAATTGGCTTATATCGTATAGTAAATACTTGCGTGCGTTGGATGATTTCTACGACAAGAACTTCCCGGAATTTGTTCCACTGAGAACAAAAGTAAAGGAAATTTTACAAGAAGAAGAGGATTTATCCGAAATTGTACAGCTGGTAGGCAAAGCCTCGCTCGCCGAAACGGATAAAATCACGCTGGAAGTAGCAAAGCTGTTGAAGGATGACTTCTTGCAACAAAACAGGTACACAAAACTTTGTTCTATGATATTTTTGTAAATATTAGATACGTAAGATCAGGTGGATATTTGTACAAAAAAACTTTAAAATTGTTTTCTTTCTAGCTACTCGCCGTACGATCGTTTCTGTCCGTTTTATAAGACAGTAGGAATGTTGCGAAATATGATTGCATTTTACGATATGGCACGACATGCAGTTGAATCAACAGCTCAGTCAGATAATAAAATCACATGGAATGTAATAAGGGACAGTATGGGCAATATTCTTTATCAACTAAGCTCTATGAAGTTTAAGGTGCGTAACTTTAAACGTTTATATTTAAATATTTGACCGACTTTTCAGCTTTATAATATCGTAATTTATATCAAAAGTTACATTAAATCTTTTACCTTGAATTTTTTCAGGATCCTGTTAAGGATGGCGAAGCAAAGATCAGGGCGGATTTCGATCAACTACATGAAGATATTCAACAGGCATTCAGGAATTTAGAGGACTAAACTTCTATCACTTGTTAAAAGCAATTTTAAGATATTAAGATATTGTTCTATAATTTAGCTCTAACATTTAAGTATGTCCTGTTCTATCTCATGTGAGCTTGCCAAAAAAAAGTTGAAGGCAGTGTTATTATTTTATGCATCATTTATTGAACATATTTTATCTTGTAAGCAGTAAGTGAATTGTAAATAGAGAAAATTATGATAAAAATATCAATATTACCCGTGCAGCGTAACATCGTTCGAAACAATGTCACGTACGTGACGATTGAGACAATAAAGTGGGACATTCTTAAATGCGCTCGAAGCATATGTTTGCAAATATATGCTTTGCGTTCTCGAGAGTTGAATCTCTTGAGTCGAGAGCAAAACTACTTGTAATTAGTTGAATATTATCAAGAAAAGAATAATTTTATGATTTGCAAAGTAAAACTTCCGTTCCATTTCCACGCTTTATTGACAGTGCAAACAATAAATAATCGGGAAGTTGATGTTTCCCACATGTTTTCTGTATCATACGCGAATGAAAGTATAAAACTCTTCGTTTTATTTCGACACATACAGATTATTATTAGAAATCTCATATTGGGAAAAAATTCTCAACCATTAATCACACATACACGTAGCACGTGGATGACGCGGCAGCTTTTACCTTGCGAGAGATTGAACCATGGAGTATTAAATCTTGTAACATATAATGTACTATTTAAATGCGATACGCGATACTCGCAATATTGTTACACAATATATATTGATTATATTACACCTTACTAAATAAAATGTTACAACCATGATATAAAAGTTTAGAAAGAAGATATAAAATATACGTTAGATGAATGATCGAGGTGCGGGGTCATGGAGATAGAAAGAAAGAGAATGTGCATGATAATACGTGTTCTATTGACTTCGATATCATTTCCATTGTATTATATGTATAAAAACGAAGAATACAATAAAAATTTGTGCACAAAGGATTATGGATTTGTTGGATATAAAACAGTAACAGTTGTAGTTTCAAGTAAACTCACAGATTGCTTTCAATTAATATTTATTATTGTAACAATAACCTCGTAGTATTTACATCAACGATATATTATATATACATTCCGATATCTAACGTTAAATCGATTCTGACACATCTTCTTTCGATAAGAATTTGTTCCGTATTGAAAAAAATATGTTATTGCCATATGCACAACGATCTACACATATGTATACGTACGTATAGATATACATATACATATATATATGTATATGTGTGTATACATATATATATATATATATATATGTATACATGTATATATATATAGTTATTAGCAAACAAGGTTTATCTCACAATACAGTCGCATATTTTGATCTATTTCACAATTTAAATTTGAGAATCTTCCTTATAAATTATTCTATCCTACAATTACGAAAACTTGTAGTAAAAAAAAATATATGAATTAAAAAGAAAAAAACGGTCGTTAATTTCCAAAGAAACTCTCTCTCTCTTCCTCTCTCTCTCTCTCTCTCTCTCTTTCTTTAAAATGATCTCGGCTGCACTACTGTTTTACCTACTTTTCCAAAAAACAAACTGTGTCAAAATTTCAGTATTCACAGCCATATTTTAATGTTTGAATGTTATACTTACATGATATTCTTGTCTATTCAAATTTATATCTGCTATTATTGATTTATAAAAATAAAGTCAAAATATTCGAATACGTATTCAGTGCAGTCGTCAGAGAACAAAAAAATGATACCTCCCTTTTGTATGTATATGACAACTGATAAATTTCGATATTTACAAAAACATTAGCTCACAAACAAGAGAAAGCTTTAAGAATTCAAATGTATAGCATCAGTATTTGGAACCGATGATATTTGCGACCTAAGTTGAAGATTCTCACGTTTTAATTCAGCAACTAACTGGTTTAGTGCCGTAATTTCATGTCGTAGTTTCTCGTTGTCCTGTGCACACTGACTTAAAGTTTGATTAGCTGCACGCAGTTCCACTATGTACTCACAAGCTTTTGCTAAGATACCTCCTTTACTCTGTTATAAAAGCAAAAACAAGAAATGATAAAAATAAAAATTATATATTAAAATTATCCTACAAGAATTTTACTCAAGTGTTTACCTGAGTTTCATAATTGGCTTTTCCTTCTCCACTGCTGGCACTGCTAGCAGATACTGTAGTCGTTCCAACATTGCACTCAGGAATAATTTTACCCAATTTTGCGATCCAATTATTTATTTTATCTCTGCGTCGACGCTCAACTTCATTGTGCGTTGCTCTCCTCTTGTCATCTCTCTAAAATCATATCAAGTAACAATTTGTACACTCTAATTGAATAAAAAAATATTATTATACATATTCACAGATCAATGAAGTAGTAATATACTGCATTAAACCTTCTTCAAGCTGGGATTACAACTTCTTGGGGTTTCTATTTGCAGTGTTGCTGTCCTTGGCATCAAGGATCTAGATGTTTGTGCTGTGGTAAAGACATCATTGGCATTTCCAATAACATAAAACTGGCCATTTAAACCAGATGTCAGAACCTGTACAGTGTTATTCCCTTGTTGCGACACAGGCAGTTCTATCTCGTTAGCTGACTGTAAAGCTGTACCGTTTACTTGAACAAGCCGGTAAGCTAAAGGTTCCTGGTAATGCATTTCATCCTCCACAACAGGCTCTGACAAAAAGATATATGTACGCATAAAACTCGATCTTCAATAACTTCGATTTTAGAAAATATTACGTTGTATTAAATGCATCCTTTGATCGCAAGATATTTTCCTTACCATCGCAATCAACAATCTCCGTTTCCTCTATTACGATTCCTGTGTCACCGCTGTCCTCCTTCACGGCGCTGTAAAATTAAATGTTCTGAGGCACGATATCGTCTTATCTTAAAGGAGCTAACGTGCTACGTGTATTACTTCGACGATTGTGTGTGTCGATCCTACGGCATACGTAAGTGCGCACTGTGCACTAAATGATGATGACCTTGAGGAGACCTCGGGCGAGACGGAAAGGATAGGTGTTCGCAATATCAGGCGGTCGATATTTAACGTAAACGCTACCTGACATCCTGCTGTTCGAGTTGTTGCTCCAAAATGTCCATTTTTCGGCGTTGAAAAAAAAACGTTTGAATTTGTCCAAATTCACGTGAGCTGGTCACGGGACACGGCAACGAGGTCATGTGGTGTACAAGATGGCGACGTGTTGCCCGCGCTATCTAGCGCCTTGACGTGAGAAATCACGTTTGCACGACGTCAAACGATTCAAAAATATATATAATTTTCTATTGCAGATTGCATAGTTATCGTAAGATGACGTAGTAGAAAACCTCTGATCTTATATTAAAGATAATCTCTAGTTCAGGAAGATAGCACCAGACAACGCTAAACTTTGTTGATTCGATTTCCAGGAGGGAGTTTGCACTTCCAGCCTGAGACATTTTCGGCACCCGCCAAAATGACAAGGTGAGTGGTACGGACTTTTGGAGGTTATGGCGCTAATCGCACAATTATACGCATAAATAGTTATTAATTTTTATTTTTCCTGTCTCTCTCTCACTGTCTCTGCTCTTTTGTCAATTCTTCGTCGATGTTTCCAGACAGAAAAGCATTGTTGAAAACCCTTGCATTCACAAAATTCATTATTTCGAAAATTTATCTTAGCAATATATGTATGTAGAAATCACTTTACTTTCCACCTTGCATATTTAATTGCAGATCAAAAATAGAGTTAGGCGACGTGACACCACATAACATAAAGCAACTGAAGTTGCTTAACCAAGTTGTATTCCCAGTCTCATATAATGAAAAGTTTTATAAGGATGTACTGGAAGCTGGAGAACTTGCAAAATTAGCATATTACAATGATATAGTAGTATGTATAATGACATAGTAGTATTTTCTTTTTTATAAGAAGCATTCTACAATTAAAAACATTTAAGAATTTAATTAATCTAATGCTAAGCTTTTACTTAAATGTATCAATTTGTAATGTGATTTATATCTTATATTTCTCAGGTTGGAGCAGTTTGCTGTCGTGTAGATACTTCTGAAAATTCTAGGCGTTTATATATAATGACATTGGGTTGTCTCTATCCATATAGAAGATTAGGGATTGGCACTGTTATGGTTCAGCATGTTTTAAACTATGTTAATAAGGATGGCAATTTTGATTCTATCTTCTTGTAAGTATGATTTTTACATTTATATTGTGATCTGATATACAAAATATATGTTTAGAATAAAAGTTTTTGTTTTTATAATAAATATATGCATCTAATATTTGTAGACACGTTCAAATAAGTAATGAAGGTGCGATTGACTTTTACAAAAAATTCGGGTTCCAAATTGTTGAAACTAAAGAACATTACTACAAGAGAATAGAACCGGCAGATGCACATGTATTGCAAAAAACACTTCGCCCCCGAAGAAATCAAACAAATCATCAAACTGTCAATCCATAAGTAGCATTGTTTTCATTAATTTATCTTGTTTGTAAATTAAAAAACCGTTACATATATACATTTCCATGTTTTGTTAATAACGTCAATTTGTTTTGTAACTCTTGTAACAAAAATGTCTTGTTACATAAGTCTGATCATTTTTTTCTGTATGTACACATACATGTAAACAAAAAATTTTAAGTAAATTGAAAATATAATGGTCTGCTAATGAAAGACAAATGTTGTAATTTGTTTTTAAAATAAAAAATGGCAACCGTAACTTTTATTTATATTTTTTATTGTCCATCAATTTTCTACTTAGATGTAATTAAAAATTTATAAACAATATTTAAGCCATTTTCTTACAATAGAAAAACATTGGCATTTAAATGATATCACATCAGAAATTACACATATGCACAAATAATAGTGTTATATTAAGGAGTCTATTCAGTCAAGCCTTGAATAGACGAGCCTTAAATAAATATTACAAAAATAGAATGTGTAAAATTGCTGTGCAAAGAAATTTGTATAAATATTGATCTTACGATACTGTATAATACAATCTATTATAATATGTAATTACATATCATAATAGTTTCATGATCATGTATTTAGAAATACATACATTTTATAGAAATACATATGCATATTATATGTATGTGTATATGTGTGTTGTTTTTGTTCTGTAAAAATGACATAAATTAAAATGCAGTAGTATATACTATAAATATATTTTTTGTGTACAGAATATTTTTGTGTCTTTACCGCTAATTTTTTGTTTGTGAGAAAAACATTTGTGGATTCGGATTTTTGTTACATCTCGCTGGACCTAGTGCCTCTCACTATATCCAAATCGACGAACTTGAAATTGTAACCGATGACATTCAAAAACTAATAAATAACTTGTAATCTTAAAATATTAGTTGATGTCGATTCGGACATAGTGGGATCTTCTCGTAATTATTTTAGATATTGCGCAACATATCGGCAACACATACGTAACGGTAATCACCAATATAGCTCATACAGTAGAAAACCGCTAGCATAAAGCGTTAGCCGTTATATGTTTAAGTTAAACATTATAAATAATTAAGCCTGTGGAAATAAGATCTAGCCACATTATATTCTCTATATAAATAGCTGTATGTTGTAACACAGAAGTGCATTGTTCTTCCATTTATATTCTAAATCTATGATCTTAACAGTGATAATTCTTCGTGTTACGCATTTACAGCTCCAGCAATTCTTTTAGTTTTCCAACAACGATTTCTTCTCCTTCTTGCGCCTCTTTTGAAGTCTACAGATAATAATTCAATAAAATATTAGTAATAGAGCATATATACTTTAAAGTAAGCAGATGATTTTTTTCCACCTGTATAAAATTGAGAAATCCATGTGGCAATTCCGATAATATATCCAATGTAACCTTATTACCAATCGAACGGAGCTTCCTTGCAAACATAATGCAATCGTCGAGACAAGGATCAAGATGTACTGTCTAAAAAAAAAGATTTATTAGGTAGAGATGTTTTAAAAACATTTGATTGTGTTAATAATAACAGTTTTCTATACTTTAAAATTTAACAGACACGTACCAGCAGCTTTGTGGGTGGCATATGAACTAGCACATTATCTGGAGCGAGATAAGGACTCAAGAATGGATCTTTTGGTACCGTAAAAACGAATTCTTCAGAAGGACTTTTGGCATTCTCCAAGTCAAGTTCTCTGATACTGTTTTTCCTGCTCAAAGACCATCCAAACAAAGACCACGATTTGTTACTTTGTTCTGAAATATTACCATCTCTACTGCCACCGCTATTTTGTGCAACATGCGACAAAGATGAAGCAAAACCAGAATTTCTATACATGTTTAAGAATCTGCTGAAATATTCTTGAGACTTTGCCTGCTCTTTTGGACATTCAGCACCTAGTGTGTTAAAAACTGTCTTTACTAAGATACACAAAACGGGAGTAGTAAACACAAATAGTATATATAATTAGAGTAAATAAGCTTGTATTTTAGTTATATATATATATATATATATACCATCAACCTCTGTTAAGCTAACAGAATTCAATGTTGAATCGGACGGTAAAGATACTAATTTCTGCGTGCCATTCGCGCCTTCTCCATTTGGGCTCAGGGCTAATGCTATAAGATCACTTTCGCTCACTTCCGCAAAAGATTCTGTATCTGATTTTTCTATATTCTCTTGTTCCCTGTTGAAGTAAGATAATAATACATCAAATGTGTTTACTTTTTTTCGATTTTTATGAAATGCAATTTATCTTTTATTTAAAAAGTACTTTAAAATATATTTTATTAAGAAATCTAAAATATAGAAATATAGAAATACTTTGTAGGTTTCTTGTTATCGGATGCTGCGTAAGCTTTTAAACAGCGCATCATAAAACCGAACGGTAATAATGGATCCGTGAGACAGAGCAAGCGAGAAGGCGATGGGATAAATTCAACAAGTATCGGTACATATAACCCAAAGATACTGTCCGGTTTTCTTATATTTAATTGTATGCATTTCAAAGCAGCGCCAAAACACAAGTTTCCTCCCGCGGAATCACCTGTCAAAGCATTAATTGTAAAATTGCAAATTTTACACCAGTTTGAATAACGGATTAGCTATTACACAAACATATCGCAATTATAAAACTTTATTTTTATGTAGTCTTACCGACAAATATTACTTTTTTTGCGTTGCTTCCAAGAATTGTACTTGCATGTTTTAATGCCCACGCGTAAGCATACACTACTTCCTCGAGTGCACGAGGAAAGGGGGCTTCTGGAGCTAAACTATAATCTACGCTTAATATTGGTACACCAAGTTTTATAGCCCAATCTCGTAGATATGTTTCATGTGATCGTGAGGTCTGTGATACAAACCCGCCTCCATGAACATGAAAAATTAATTCATCGCATAAGCCAAATAATTCTCCCCCTACATTTCCAACTCCAGCCTTAACAAAATCATGAAAAATATTACTAATTATTATTATACATCACTTTCGGATTGATTTATATGTCATACACACACACACAAACATATAAGTAGATTATTATAATATAGTTAAATTAATATCTTATTTACCATTCCTAAACGTCGCTTAGAACTCAACAATCTAACATGGATCGGTTTTTTCCCAATATGACTAATTGGTATTGGAACTGAAACACTACCACCATTTAGAGTAGGTAGGATCAATTCTTCAGGTGGGATAGATAACACCTGGTTGATAGTTACCAAAGGATTCATCATAGTCATTATTTCTAAAATAGATTTTCTTATGTAAATACAAAATTTAAATATTTGAACATTTGTTTTGTTTTAATACAATGCAAAAAATAAGTCGTTTTAGACAAAAAGTATTTGTATATTAATATAAAATATTTATTTAATTACGAGATTCATTTAAAAACCAAAATGTTTGGCAGAAAGAAATATCAGCATGTTGAGATATATTCACAACACGACGCGCTCTAGCTTCAGGATCCACCAAGTAATTAACAGACTTAGCACATCGTCCAAATATAGTGCCATTATTATAATACATCTCACTGAAAGATGCCATACCAAATGAAAGTGCTTTTACCACACGTTTCATACTATTGCAAAACTGAAAAAAAAAAAAAAAACAAATCATACTTTAAACAAATGTTAGAGATATACAAGGGCTAATATCACAGTTACATCGCATACACACACAGATAGATACCTGAAATCCTAGGCATCTGCCATAAAAACAGTAAGGATTAATATCTGCTGATCTATTGAGGAGCTCTTGAGCACTATAACCATCTAATGAAAACAATGAAAACTTTCCATCACTCATCACCTCTGCTTGTGTACTCCATGAATGCAGTGTTATCAAATGCTGCAAACATGTACACAATGCTGCCATTAAGTGGGAGCATGCTTCTACTTCCCTGGAAACTCACAAATTGAATACATACCCAATGTTATTAAACACACAAACAACGTCTGACAATACAATACTCACTTCATATGATGGTTCTTTCGAAACATCATAGAATCTTTTTGGCTATACATCTCCCTACAAATCTGGACGGAGTGCAAAATACATCTGTCCATCAATAAAAGGAAACTTCTATATCCATTTCCAGGTGTTTCCTTATCAAAATCAAAATGCGGCGCTAATTTTGTTATATCTTTGTACAGAGGTTGCACTTGATCCAAATGATCCAGGATCACTAGGAGAGCGGCCTTGATTCTGACACCGTTCTCATCTTGATGAGATGTGAAATATTCTATGTTGGCATGACACACTTCTCGCAACGCGCTCCATTGTAACGGTTCAACATTTTCGAACGGCCTGTCAAAGTCATCATTGAGAGTTGACATTTGAACGGCTCCAAACAATCCTCGAAAAAGTTTTATTTTCGTGCGTATCAGCGCAAATCGTCAACTGCAATGACACTGGACAAATCAATTAATCATGAATTATCTCATGGATGGAACAAATCATCGTGCTACGCATTCTTCAACAATCACTGAATCACTGACTAATCACGCTATCGATGTAAACTATGATAATAATCGAACATGTGGTCCACGTGATATTTGAAATGACGTCAGTGATAAAAGTGCTTACATCACGAATAAAACCGGTATTTCAAATAGTTAATTTAAGACGTTGTGTCACATTGCTTAATAGAACTATTTTGCGATATGCTTCAAGATCACAAAGAAAGTGGAAAGATGAACTATAATAATATAACTATATGACTATGTCGGAGTGTCGGGATAAGTGCGAGTTTAGTTTTAACGCAAGAGATGCCGCTTGGCGTTTGACAGCATTTGATAGTTGACGCGAATAAGAGCGCGCTCTAGTTTTCGCAATTGTTGTATACTTGCTTCTTCCTATATAAAGAACTTTGAACGGATGCGCAATAGGAATCGTGATTCATGCAAATGTGATAACTTCTTTGTTTGAACCATAAATTTGGACTATTGTCAGTTTTTTTTTCTGACAAAAAATGAATTTTGGAACAACTTAAATACTAATATTTCATAATAATTTTCGGAAAAACTACGCTAACAAGGTATAAATATCTATGAATATATATGTCAAAATAATTGAACTTTATACTATTTTTTTCTACAATGAATCAGTTGCAATAAATTGAGATTCTTTATAATTTATTTATTGATAAGTAAAATTACATATATCCACAAACACAATACGTTTTTTTTTCACGGAGTGTAGTAATGCGTTAAAACTTGTGAGCGGCGAGGAGAAACACCTGCAAAGGAGAAAGAGGGACGAGGAGAGTGTTTTCAATCTTTCGATATTGCCTCGTTTTCTTTTTTTTTTTTTTTTTTTTTTTTTTACAACAAAAGAGTGAACTTGAAAGATTGCGAGGCGCAAGAACGAAACGAATCCGTAACTTGTAAGATATACTTTAAGTATGAAATCGTATCTAAAATAAATCTTACGAATTATCGACTCATTTCATTCTTTCAATTTTTAAAAATAAAAAAGCATAATATTGCATATATATAGTATATATGTACATACTATATATATGTTAATTAAAGATGATTTATTTCGATTAGTTACTTTAACTAACGCTTTTGAAACGTTTCTCATATATGAAATGAAACGGATTGTTCACAGAAAAACGAACGTTTTTGCGCATATTGATACTTCTCAGATACTACAATCTTTAACGCTAACATTGTAAAAACAACTATAAGAAGCAAGTAAAATCTCCTTTGTGCTGCGCACATTGTTTTCTCATTCATATTGTATTTATACGTACACAATACAACGTGATAAAAGCCTTTCGCATATAAATACGAGAATTCGAATATATTACATTAAATATAATGTATGTGATTTTTTTTACCTGACTGCGTTGAAAGAACGGAAGCAAATTCGAGGATTTCAAAGAAAGAATAGTTATCGCATCGCACAAAGGTCAATAAGAACATCTCGTGATAGCAGCGTGCCGACACATTATATCGCGTCACTCGATAATTCTCAGAAGACGAAAGACAGACGCGAAAAGATTCCGAAAAAATTGCAAAAATAAAATCTAGTTTTTATTATTTTTTTTTTTTTAGTCATTATGCTCTTTCTCTTTTCACCTCTCTGGACTTGCTAATTACTGGACTGCGAATTTGAAGGACGTATATTTTTCTTTTTTTCTTCTCCTCTTCCTCACGTCTCACATGGCTTTTAAGCTAAGTTCAATTTATTTTACCTCGATATAATATATATACTTATTACCTCTTTACAAAAATCAATTCTTAAACTTATATATACGGAGGTGGCCCGATGCAAATTCACAGTATCTTGAAGCTCACACACTTTTCTCGAAGCTCCGACTTTCTCTTTCTCTTTGTTCTTTCGTTCCCGCCACAACCGAATCACCGAAACATGATATGCTCCGACTACTAGCTAATACTGATGCCTCCCCGATGTCTTCTAAGGAAAATCATCGAGAGAGTATTGGACCGTTGTTGCCTGCGTATGACGCAATCGCGAATGTTCATTCTCACTAAAGATGAGCTGATTTTACATACTTATTTTATATACGCGAAATATATATGTGTGTTCTCCGAATCGCTACTTGCTTTGCACTTAATCGCGTTAAATTCAGCGAACGATACATGTGTACGCATATAATATGCATGCTGTGATCAAATCATCAACAGATCAATCATAATAACTCCTCTCTATGAGGAGTTTTAGTCTTATAAAAATAATAAGTCCCTTTTACAACCGTCTGAAGTCTTCAGAGCATCTGTGAATCCGTATCAAGGTCAAGGTCTTTTATATGCGATGTTTTCAATGTTTTGTTTAACGACTATATGCTATAGGTACATAATGTTTAATTTAATATGTATACATGTATATGCATGTGTATATTTCATATATATATATTTTTATATATATATATCTATATATATTATCCATATGTCGCGCACACACACACACACACACGCACACGCACGCACGCACGCACACACACACACACATACATATACATATATAATAGATACTTTATATATTATTATTGTTAACGCATTGATGCTATTTGTTGTTCATATAGTCATAGTACATTCACATGGTATAATTGCTATCGTCTTATAATATATATCTAAAATAATATTTTTAACATTCAGCGATGTGTTGTTTATGTTTGTGTCTTTGCATCTTGTTATATTCTTGTTTTTCGATTATACACACCCTTTTCCACCGGAGTTGCGTGAAGACATAAACGATCGGTGTGTACGTATGACATTCGCACTAGATAGATAGATAGATAGGAAAGGCAGCTGCTTTTTACGTGCGTTTTTTAGGAATAATATCTAAGAATTGTTTTCCGCTCCGTAAATTTGCAGGCGATTAACGTGTCACGCGATACAATCGTAGCAAAAAGTTAGCGCAATTCGAAAGAAATCACTTTGGTAAATTGGGAATGTGTACGTATTCATGCATGGATCGTGTGGAACACTTTGCACAAGAGACAAAACAGCGGTGCTTGGTGATTTGATTGCTGTATCTTTATTATGGTGATCGTACGCCGCCGAGCTGAATCCGTTTTTTTCTTTTTCTTTTTTTTTTTTTTTTTTTTTTTTTTTTTGATCGACCGACTCGAAAGATGCGCAAAGCTGCAACGCGGTGCGTTAACGATGTCGATACTTTTTTTTTTATATCTTGTTTTTTTATCACGCGCTCCATAAAGATAAACGTCATAAAGATGACAAAAAAATGTTCTAGTCTCCTAGACGTCTAAAAAGGTGTCATTCTTTGCCAGACGACGTAGAGATATTCTTATCTTCCAGACGTTGTAAAGACGTCATCGCGAATTTTTTGGATGGTTTTTAGATGTCCTTGAGACCTTTGTGATGGCTGAATATTACCACTGATCACAACCACTGATAGTCGAGACGGGACGGTAATGACTCTATGGATTTGTTGTAGCGCATTTTGCACACCGACGACGCATTGAATTATTACACACGCTTCGTCGGACGATCGCAGACGTCGCAAATTCGTTTTACAAACAAATTCGACGAAAGCGCACTGTGTGTGTTCTAAGACAGATAAAAAAAGGAAAAAAATGTGTGCTTCCCCACGCGACCCTGGCGCTAAAGTGCGGATTTCTACCTTTTTTTTTGTTTGACCATATACAAATATATATAAGCATTAAACGTGTAATATATTATATCATCATCGTCGTCGTATATAATATCCTAAGATAGTTATTGTATGAACGATCATTTTTTTTCTTTTTTTTCTCGAGAACGCAAAACGCGAAAATAAAAAAGAAAAACGCTTACTTCAACAGACGTTAGTTATCTTTTTCGACCTAGTAGTCGGAGGTACTAATGCCACTCGAAAATTATCTTCGGTTGAACTGTTCCTCTTGTTCGACAGTGTCGGCGTGATCTCTTCGATACGACCGGTGTCGTGCATCGGCGAGATCGAACGAAACTGCCGAACATTCTCCATATCAGCGTTCCCAGCACCTCGACAAAACACTGGACTATCGCGTGGAATGATAAAGCATCTTGCTTCCTCGTCATCATTAACTCGAAATACACAATAGTTTCCTTATATATTAAGGTTTCTTTATCATCTAAGAGTTGACGTTTTAAGTACTGAAAAAGGTCACCGAGAGAGAAACCAGGCAGTGGGAATTGAACGGAGACGTAGAGAAAACACAGCTGCATCATGAAGGTAGGAGTGAAACGTGCAACGATGACATGGTGTGTTCTGATATTTTAAGAGTGCCGCGTAGCTCGCTCGCGCTCGGTTATTTTAGCATAAACGTTAACGATTACGCGATTTAAATCGGAGTATTATTTATTTCTACATGCTGCTCCCAGTGACAAGCTACTACGATCGCTATCGCCTTTTTTTCGTGTAGTATTTAAGCTGCGTTATGTCTTATTGCCATTATCTCCAAAAATATCAGAACCTAAAAATACAGCAAAGAGCGCAAACGACAACGCGTTTACCGACGTTAACATGAATTATCCGTATAAACACGCATTTTATTGCCATTCGAGACGTTCATCCCCGAAGAAATGAGAAGACAGATCAACTTTACCGATCGTGACACAGTCAGCGGAGCTTCCCGCTCGAATGCGTAACGTGTAGAGGCAAAGGAACATCGAGGTGAGTCTAGAAACGACATTTTCTACTTTTACACACGAGCGCGCTCCTTTCTGCGTTTTTATACCGACATGTATGACAACGTAATAAAAACAATGTACATGAGATACTTCCGAAGATAACGTGTAACAATTCGTATTCGTATGGCACATAGATATACGTTGGGTTCTACATTATTTTTATCTCCAGTAGAATCCGTTTCGTTCCCATCCATCGTGTCTCTGCTACGTTATTTTTATATATATTGTCAATTCTTCACAAGATCGATTTACATCGCGAGATGTTGCCGGAGTGAATACAAATAAAACGCGATATATATGCGGTGTTTCGTCGCAAGCACGTCTTGCCAGCCAAGCAAAGAACGCGTCGATTTTTTTGCGCATTTCTGAGATGTTAATACGTCCGGATCTTCGGAAGAATCTCTTGGGGGTTTTAGAGATATACATACTATATATCTTACTCTAACAAAATACTATGAGATTCTTGAAGAAAATACGCGAGAACAGATACGCGGTTGCGACCAACTTCAGAAATCAAAACTGTGAGTCTCGAGGCTGAATTATTCTTTCACCTCGAAGTATTTGTATGTAGGATTCTCGTAACCATTTATTTGCATATTTGCAACGTGTCGCTCCTCAGGTGTGGCTGCCTGATCGACTTCGATAAATCCCTGTCAGAGAAACAGATTGGCGTCGGACAACAAAATACATTATAGACATTGTTGCAATATGACAAATACTGAATGAGAGTTTTAAAATCTACCTGGCTGTGAGGGCTTCTCGCGCTGCGTCTTTTGAACACCGCGATGCCTACAACCGCAGCTGCCATAAGTGCTATGCCAGCGAAAGCGAGTGTGAAATAGACAGATCGACTCTCTCTGTGATACACCTCTCGTCTTACAGAATAACCCTACGAAAGTAACAAGATATTCGTGTGTAATTATTATTGTATTGTAAATAAATCTTTTGATGCAACAATACGCGACTCTATCAGTAAAATTTTAAGTTTGCATGTCAAGTAATAAATAAACGTACAATGTTAAAAAAAGTCAACATCTATGGTAATCTGCATAAAATTGTATATAAGTAAAAGAGAGAGAATAAGTATTCTTACTGGCTCAGAATGAGAGACATCGTGAGTCATACTGTGAGCTGCTCTAACTACTCCCTCGTTATGCATAGCGGCGGCCGCGGCGGGTTCCGATTGCTGAGGCATATCCTTGCTATCGATTGCTGAGTCACTTTCCTCGTGTTGTTCTTGCTCCGTGCGCAACTCGCCGCGTTCTACCTTGCGTTGTTCTTTACGCGCTCGTTCAAGTTGCTTCTGATGTTCCTTCTCTATAATAAGATATATCACGTCGAAATAACAAACATTTGTTTACACAAGGTTACTCGACAAAAAATTCATCAATAAATACCTTGTTGTTTGCTGGCAACGTCAGCCTGGTACTTGTCAAGAATGGCTGCCTCTGCTTCGCGTGTCATCGCCAGCAGCACTCCCGGAGTTTCATCCTTACTCCTGAGGGCCAAAACGTAATCGTCCATGAGACGGCCAATCTTCGCGCTTAGCTCCGGATATCTGAACACAGGAAAAGAAAAAAGTAAGTCTCTAATGTCTTTACGGTCGCGGCGTGTTTTCGCGTGCAACGTACGTATCGCGTGATTCGCGTATCTAACGTGTTCAAAAGTTTTAACATTCAAGTATACGTTACCGTTCCAACATTAATAGGCTCTGATTGGTGATCCTATCGATTTCCGCCAGGTGTTCCAAAGTAGCCGGCTTCTCTCGCTTTGCTTGTTCCAAACTGCTATCGAGAAGATGCTTGTAATGAGCGATCGTGTGGTGTCTGTCTTTATGAAGAGCTCTGAGCAACTTTTGTAGGCATTTCTGAATACGATGTACCTAAAAGGGACACACAAAAAAGATTAATGGTTAGGCAAAACAGATAATAGTGTTTTTTTCGCGCAAAATATATTGTACGAACTTACATTCGGTGGTGTCTCGTTCAGAGCCGTTGTGTAGCACGACATAGCTTCCTCGTTTCTTTGTTTAACAGCCTCCTATGAAAACATCATTATTAAGATATCTAGCTTAAAAGAAAATATTAAATTATCATTCATCTAATATACTCGACAAAAGAATTATTAACATTATCGGCACAATTACATGTAAATAAATCTATATATGTTTCAAAGATTTTTATAAATAATATATATCATGTTCCATTTATGACCATCTTGTTGAAATCGAAGCTAATATTTCAAAGCCGAAACGCCATGTTCAAAACGGATTATGTCATATCACATTGCATTACACGCTTACATATACCTGCACTCTTTGTTGATGCATCGCGCTTAACTGATGCTTTTCCGCCGCTCCGCTCTGTTCAAGAGCGGCGACCGTTTCTTGGAATCGCGCTGTCATCCAGCGTTTGAAAGCGTCCGCGGCAACGGGATCATGAGCCCTGATATCCTGATATCTCTCCTCGAGGTCACTCCAATCCTTCATCACCTGAAAGCGTTGTAGCACAAAGATTTCGACACCAATGTTCCGCGTCATGATATTTGTCCCCGAGAAATGTTTTTTTTTTTTTTTTGTTTCTTTCCTTTCAAATACTAATTTTAATATCTCAACTTGTAATCTAATAATTTATATTTTATGGCTGCTTTCTCGCCTAAATGAAGACATACATAGCACAACGTGTATAGTCATGCAAACTCCATAAAACGCTTTTACCTCGCTTTTCCCACTGCGATTAATCGAACTTACTTTCGTCACTTTCTCTTTGTGCACTTCCTCGAGTCGCATCTGAGCCTGCTTGTAACTTTGATGCTCGGATCGCGGATCAAAGTGCGTGAGATAGGGATCGGGAGTGCCTTGCGGTTGGGAAGGTTGCTGTGTACTTGTGCTAACCGGTAGCGGCATTGCCGTCGCCTCCTGCCTAGTTTTCTCCGTTGTAGAAACGGTCGTTGTTGGTCGACTAATATATTCACAAAAAATTTATAAATAATCTATATAAAATATAATTTCAACATTAAAGTTATCGATACTGTTTTTGTTATCCACCTGGTAGTCGTGTCGTAGTCATCGAGATCGTCGTACTCCTCCTCACTTTCGTCCTCATCGGGTTGATCGCTAAGCACGCCATCGAGATCACCGTCCAAATTGTCCTCGTCCTCAGCGTCGCCGTCCAAGTCATCCTCATCATCAAGATCATCTTCGTCCTCGTCAAGATCATCGTCCACGCTCTTAGGAATTGGCAGATCAATAGGTTTCTTTGGTTTCACGTTCTCTGCAAAAAAAAAAAAAAAAATTTTATGTATTTTACTCCCACGATTATCCTCTTTTGCTACATCTACATCCGAACGATACATTAAAAAGCATAAGTCGTGAAGTGTGAATGCGTGATGATGATTCGTATTTTAATTGTGAAAATAGATTTCTCGCGAATCCTCCGATGTGCGGCTTGTTGCTTCGCTCAACGCGAAACCTGCATAAAGAAAAACAGAAATTGTTTGATTAATACAAAGCGCTACTGATTATGTGAAAATATTTTTCTGCGGTTTTTTTTTTTTTTTTTTTTTTTTTTTTTTTTTTTTCACACACGCACACACACGACGTCACATGCATATGCGGACGTGGCGCGATAGGTGCAATTATTGGAATTCCTGTCTGCGCGTACATTCCAGTATATCGACTGCCATTGTTTGAATAGTAAATGGACGGGAGATTGGGCTCGCCGCAGATAGCTCCGCGGAATTCTAGCCCATAATCTAAATCAATGCGCGCACCAGTGATACACTGCCAGTGTCACCGGGCACTCGGTTATCTATTGATATACTTGGAAAGAGAACAGTCGTATTCGAAGACACGCGTTGCAATTTGACAATTTCGCGAAACACAGTGTTTACGACGATTGAAATTCCTTTCGATTTCTCTCGGCGAAAGGAAATGTCGCGTCAAATATAAAAATAAAAAAATCTTTCATAAACAATATTCTTTTTTATCATATAAAAAATAAAAAGTTGTAAATAAAAACTAAAACTTTAAAAGAATTATTAATAGAAACTCGTAGAAATCTTGTCTGATTGAAAAGTTACATTTTTGTAAAGCGCCTTTTGCAAAATATTCTGTTGATGTAAGAGAAAAGAAAGAAAAAAAAACAGGTGTGAAGAGATTCTACCACGAGCGAAATAACATGAAATATGAACATTGTAACTATGCAAAACGCTTTTCATTCTCGCTCCAGCTTCCGGTGTCGCATCTTTCCAGCTTGGAAATTCTAATTTCGCCGGGTTACTATGAAGAGGTGGCAGAGACGCATCTTGGCTAACTAGGTTCTCGAGGTGTGTCTCACTCGCTGAGAATAGATGCTCTGTGATGGGACGACTTCTCACGAGTTGACTTCTGCAAAAGCAGACAAAAGCTCTTCTCTTTACTGTAGCCCCCCTGTATCGTTCTTTTATCTGGGTCACGATAGATACGTGATAACTGCACGCGTTAGCAGTTTCCTCGAGAATGTCTTATGTCGATTGTTCGTGATACACGAGTTATGGATTTCTTGCGAGCGCGGTTTATTTGGGATCGATCGCGGAAGTGTCTGATAGAAGAAGGGAGGAAATGCAGAGACGACGAAAATTCAATGCTATCAATAACGGCCGTCCATATCAATAATGAAACTGTAAAGTTAAAGCAGCATGAATATACGTGCAGTTGATTCTGAAATAATGTGTTATGAAATAATTTCTAAATTAAAAACTATTTTATAAATATCAAAACAATTACAGGATCTGAGTTGTATGTTCAAATTTAAATTCAATGAAATTCAAAGAGAGATATTTGAAATATCTCAAAGATGTTAAACTGTTGAACGACTCTTTCGCTTCAAACACTTCAATAGACAGGAAAATTGTTTCCATTTTCCACCAAGACTATATAAATTGCATTCATTTATATTTTCGCGCGGATATTTATCGAACGCTTCTGCATGTGACTAGACATTTATTTTCTCAAACGAGTAATATTTCGATTTTAATCACTTTATAACGCGGCTCATGTGTCATTTTCCGGATGACACGTCTTTCTTTTTTACTTTATGATTACATTTTTACTTATCTTAAAAATAATAAAGTAGGTACAGAATCTAGGCAAGCGTACAATGTGGTGAGTAAAACGAACAACCCTCTCGTGTGTGTGTATGTTAATCGAGCCCATTATACGTGACGTACAGGAAAGAAAAGTTGCGCATCGACGCCGAAAGCTACGGCGTGTGTTACGTTGCGCAGTCGTCAAGAACGTCGGTGGTGGACATTATTGATTGCACGAGGGAGAGAGAAAACAAGAGAACTTGCGGCGAGAGAAAGAGAAAGAGAGATAGAAAGAGTGAGAGAAAGGGGGAGAGAGCTTGCGGAGGGTAGCACGAGCCACCCGATGTGCTGAAAGAAGACGAGGAAAGAGGCGAAGCAAAAGTAGGTGGTACCTCTCCGCTTAATACACCCTTTTTACACTCTTCTATGGTTACATGTACACACACTATTTCTCTCTCTCTCTCTCTCTCCTTCTTCCCCTCTCTCTTTCTTTCTCTGTCTTTGCAAAAGTCGATTGAAAACGAACAGTGTAAATGCCTGGTATTTTCATCGCGCAATAAATACGCCGCAAATTCTACGTGAATATTCATGCCTCCTCTGTTATTCTCTGTCAATGCTCTTTGATATGCCGGTCCATTGATCGTTCACTACACTACACTAAAATAAAAACGTAATGATACAGCTACGCGATATCAAAGCAAAAATTGAATTATATGTCACGTTAAAAAGCTCGATACTAAACTTAACAAATATTATAAAAGTAAGTGACAAGTACAAAAGCCGGATGGATATAATATACGACGAATTTAACAAACAATGTTGTATTACCGTAAAGATCGTTTCAAACATCGCTTGCTTTATATTGTCACATAAATTAAAATTGCAGTATTATTTTTTTTCATGTGCGAAGAACAAACGCAAAGTCACAATTGAATTTTTGTTAGTTTGGTTTTTAAGTTTGGATTTAAAGTTGAGTCTAGCTTGTGAGAAAATAAATAAAATTGTAACATGAAAATTCTTTTTCAAAAATATGCAATATTACAACAGAGAGATATCTCAACGTAGGTGAATTTTGCTATATTAATACCACGACGTGTTCAACAAAAACAGATTCGTGTTGAATTTTAAGAGATCGTCACAAGTACTTCCCACTTTACGGTAAAATGACCTCGCGCCGAGAAGAGCTCGCGAGCTCGCGCGTCTGGAAAGGAAGTCATCGTATGAGATGCGGACGCAGCGAAATGCCGACGGAATATGCATAAAAATGAACGTGAGAAACGTCGAATCGCGGTTCTTTTTTTTTTTTTTTTTTTTTTTTTTGACGTGCGTTTCGCTGCGTTTCGCGTGCGCGCGCAAAATGAGATATGAATGAATTGTGATAAAGCAGTGCGTACGTACGTTACGTACCTTTCAGGTGTTTCGGGCAGCATACAAACTCGACACCGGAGAACAGAGATATACCGCACGGCAGCAGCATTGCGAAGCTACGCAGGTTCATGTTTCGTTCTCGGCAGGTTTCCGCCGCCGTAGCGTTCCATCTGAAACACAAATCCACTTGGTGCAGTCACGTGTATTCGAAGACGCGCACTTGATCCTTTCGCGATAAACGGACTTGCAAAATCGTGATCTTCATCGAGACATAACATCGTTTAGATTAATTCGATATCACAGTTTAGCAAAGTTATATCGCTCATTAATTGAGCAATTAGGTGTAATCTTACTAACGAGCGAACAAGTGAATAGAAAACTATAAGCAACATAAGATCTATAACATATTGTATAAAGAAAGACAATACATACAATATGAAAAAATACAGAAGAAACATAACAAACAAAAAATAAAATTGAGTTTATTTAAATAAAAAAACATAGTTTAAACTATTCTGCTTTACTGTTTGATCGCTTTGATGGAGAACGCGATGATGCAAATCTAAACTCACTTGAGAATTAATTTTATTTGGCAGATACATTTTGTGTACATTTTGTGTTCGTTACCTGTGAGATTCCCAGCATTTTGTTTGATTATGAAGATGATCAAAAAGACAGCCTTCCGGTACGAGAAGCGCGTCACTCTGGAAAGGTCCCTCTGAAAGAGAATGGGCAGAACGGTATTGCAACACATATTGCAGTAGTTCAACGAAACTGACGAAATCGCGCACTGTCAATATTAAATCTATTTTCGATTAACAATGTAATCTCTTTCTTTTTCTCTCTCTTCCGTAAAAAGAAAATTCGACGAATTATATTACAACGTCGAATATAATTTGCCGACTAATTCACCAACTACTTTATATACATCTATTTATATACCTGTATACATATATATCACTAAAATATGTCAAGCTTGAAATCAATAACTCGAATCTATTTATAAGAACTTTAAATATAAGAAAGAAGTGTCTCTCTATTTAAACTACATCACACATCGCAAAGCATAGTATCATTTTGTATTTTAATTTTTATGTTACGATGCTTTCAAACTACTTTGGAATAATGCAAATGACAGAACTTTATCAGTTATCTGAATTCAGACGCACTTTAATTTTTTCAGAATTTTAAATTTTCCATCTTCAGTTATTAAGTTCCTTAATAAATTGAGTAAAGTCAAATAGTAAGAGCTTCGGGCATAATAGCCTATCTCGAAAGTTCTTCTAACAATAAGATAAATTGACGTCAGAGATTTATCGGAAATTTGTGTGACACGATATTTTTATTTGAAAGATTCTATATGATCATGTATATAATATATTTCCGGCAATATATTTGTCTAAATGTACCGTTGCCATTATCTTCATGAACGGCAATAGAAGATCACGCAAAAGGAACAGAAGACAAGACAGGATAGAAATGCGTCTAAAGGATGACGCATCGGTACGTTCACCAGTGCTGATCAATAGACTTAGTCACGCAGACCCTTCGAGGATATTAACCACTCTCGCCTGATTTATACCAAGTATATTCGTGTGGCATTCTTTCTTACTATATGGAATAAAAAAAAGTGTAGATATTAAGGAAATATAACAAAACAAAATAAGAAATAACTAAATACTGTTTTCTTAAGATTTTATTATTATCGTTATCAAGAGAAGAGAAAAACTTAATTTCGCGCGGTTATACTTTTCTACACTAATCTATTTTCAAGATTAATGAAGCTTTTATAAGACACGCAATGGAAGACGAAGCAAACGACCGTGACCGTCTGTACGTGATCAACGTACCGGAATGATGATATTTACCAATGGTAATTATGTAATTCAGTTGTTTTGTTTTTGCAATGGAAAACAGTTGTAATGAAAACAGTTCAGAACGAAGTGAGTTTGTAATTTATGAGATCCGCTTTAATTAAGATCACGTCGAGATCTCACTTTAATTATACGGACTACCTACTTCCGCGGCAAATCGTTCAATTGCCGCGAAAAAAGCTTCTGAAATAAAGACACTTGTCATACCTGTCACTTTTGCTTATTGTTAGACGAATCGAGAAACGTATAGAAACGAGATAGAGACAAAGAGGGAGAGTGCGATCTCTTGTGTATGTATTGATGCTGCTGCGCAACGTTACGTTCGCGATAGTCCTCGCGTTGTTGAGCGCGATAAAAAGGCTGATCAGAAAGGTAACCGGGCGAACAATCCGACAGCAGATATCACATTGTCCGTTACACAGCGTATTGACTCTACAAATTGAATTCTTCCGCCCGAAGAGCAGTTCGGAGAGCGCGCGCCGCCCTGCTAAATTTATAACTAAATCCCCGCTGCCGGAGATCGATCTCTTCATTTCTCAGGACCGTCGGCATTATCGACAAGCCTCACGGCCGATCTCGGCCGTTTTCTCTAGCATGCGACGGTCTTCTCGATATTTTCTTGCAATTTTCAAGCGCCAGGTATCAAGTGTCTAGATATTATCTCGCGAGTTTTGCGATGAGAATTCTTACGATTGTCAAACCTGATATCGCAAAATCGCGACGTTATCACTGTACGATGGATATCAGAATCTATTTATCGTCTTTATAAAAAGCCACATTGATATAGTGATAGTTACATTCATACATTTCAATATTCCGTTTGTAAGATCATATATTTGGCTAATATAAATTCCACACTGCAAGTCAATTTAAAATATTTATATATCGCGATATATTCTCGTTGATATACATATATACATGGAATGAGTACATGAAGATCAATACAGGTTTCTCTTTTGACGTACCAAATTCAATTTACACATTTCGGTCTTCGATTGAACGAAGATTGTTATGTACAGAGTGTTAAAAATTGTCAACACGTACTAGCACAAAATCAACGTCACTGCTTACCTAGACATCTATAGGGCTTGACCCATCGGGAAAGTTTGCACTTGGTTCTACCAGGTTTGCACCATCCGCCAACTCTGACGTAGTGTGATGATTCGACGATGTTAGTTATGTCTCTCTTGGGATAAGCCTGGAAAAAAATATCAGGCGCGGATTAAGGAGTTTGCTAAGAGCACTATTAGTGAGTAAGCGGCCTGGTCCAAGCAGCCTGTAATCGTGTCGGCCGAAGGTAATTATCGAGCGTACACGCGCACTCTTGGCGAACATGTTATTATTTACGAACGAACGATTGCTCAATCTCCGTATAAAGGGCTGCAAAAAACGCACATTTTCGTTATACAGACGATGTTTCGCAATGTGATAATGGGCGAATTAAATCTTTAATTTGAGACGTTCTGTAATAGCGGAATAAAACAACTTTAATTATTAAATATACGTTTAATATCAAAAAAATTGAAAACTTTTCCACTTATGTTTGTCAAAAGAGAACTGTAAGAAGTAAATCATTGAACACACTTCCCTTGAATTTAATCTATTTTACATTTAATTTGTAACACTTTTGTTGTTAATTTACTTCATAGCTAACAATTTGAAGGCGAATTCAAGTAATAAAGAGCTTTTTGTAACTTATCTCGTCTTTTTCATCTCGTTGGAATCGCGAATTAAACAAAAGCTTTCATGGACCATTAGAGAGGAAAAGGATTAGATGTCGTTCGAATATAATACTTAGCGTGCTTTCACGCACCAGTGAAAGGAAATTTAGACAAAGTACAGGCTAAATAAATAATTCAACGACGCGCAACAACTTTTCAGACCGGCGTGCAATAAAATTATTTGGCGAGGATTAACGTTATATACTTTCACGTTGCAAAATGACAGACGAGGTAACGAACTGTAGATAACTCGGTATTTTGTCGCGAAGATGCGTCAACGAAGGGATGAAAATTCGATTTACGACTCCGGAAGATTATAAACGACTTAATTCTGTCTGAGAGTCAGTGCGCCAGGCGCCCCTGGACGATATGAAATAACAACTCTTAATTAATAATTTACTCGCGAGAGTAGCCTGGTTTTCTCTGTAAATGTGTGACTCTATGGAAGAAAATTCAGTCCAAAGTTCAATATATAATTAATGGAGGTTGTTTTAATTATTTAAGCGAGATTTTAATAATTTTTCACGCGATGGTTCACCAGTGGTTTTGCGTCGAGAACAGTGATTTTTATCGACCGATGCATCTGACACGTGAGAAATGTCAGTCGTTTTTCTTTGCAAATATGTATATATACGCGCGCATAAGTACACGTGCACAAGCTTCACACGTATTTCTCGTTTTGTATGTGCACTGTGAATTGCGTGAACGTGTCACATAAGCGAATGTTACAGAGAACGTTATTATCCGGTTATTTCCGCGTAAGTTAGTCCTGCCTTTCGCCATGATCCACTTCACGAGGATCTAGAATGTAAATTGTATGTGGTATATCTCCGCTATTTTTAATTTCTCTTTCGATGTTTTAATGTTAATTTTATTTTATTTAAAAAAACTCTCGAAATGTGAGATAACATTCGAATTAATTATGCGCGTGTGATAAATAAAAATCAAGATTTCTTCTTGCAAATTCTGACGAATCTCACGATCTTGCGAAATATGTATACACGTCTGTGTCGGCTTTTCATGAAGTAAAAGAATGACGGAAGAAGAAAGATACAGTACTTCATCGACTGTAATGTGCCCAACGTCAATATCTCGAACGGTATATATATATATATACATATATATATACATATACATAAAGAAAGAATTTAATAGCTGCTTGGATCTTATCAACTTTTTTCTCACCTTCTTACAATACTCCAGGATCTCGAGCTTGTCTGTCATGCAACTCTTCTTGTCGGTCGAGGAGACCCATCGACCCTGCTCTCCCATGTGCTGAGCAAGATACACCTCGCCGGGTTCGCACAACGTAGCAACCTTTGTTACGGGGAAAGATACGATCATTAAAGAATCTCGCATCAACGCAAAAAGCAGCGAACACATTTGATACACTCAACAACTTTATCAAAATGTTTTGCTCGTCAGGAATTTGATCGGGAATCAATCTGTCTTATTTTTTGCACAAATAAATATCATTATTAGAAACGTTTAAATGACCGTAAGAAAATCATTATTTAACGATTTAATCGAATAAACATGAATTTATTCACTTTTTTAGCGAAAAGAAGTACGAGCTTCGACGAGAATTACGACAACGTAGATAAATAAAGGAAAATGATAAATTTTAGTTATATTTCTTTTTGAAACGGAAATAAAAGCTGAACCAAAGTCTGTCCCTCTTTCTTTCTCTCTTGTGGTATTACTCACCTGCGGCTCCGATCTTCCGCCAGCTGGTGTCAATTCGAGTCTCTCCGATACCGCCTGCAACACAAAATGAGAAAATATTTGAGAACTGCATGTAGATGAGAGAAAAAAACGAGTGATTAAAACGTTTTCCGTTTCGATAAACGCGATTTACTCGGCGCGTGAATTCACATTTCGTTGACATACAAAACGACCTAAGTAGTTTATTCGCTTTATAAAGTCACTCCTTGTCGAAAAACTGCTTGGCTCGTTTTCGACGGAAAAATATATTCAGCGTATAGAAAAGCGGCGTTCCGAACTAAAAAAAAAAACGTGAGCAAATGCATTTATGCCGCAGCTTGATGGTGTAAATACAGAATTTACGTTTTCCTTCGAAATGATTATATATTTTATTTTTTTTAAAACCACAAACTCACTTAACAGACAATGCTTGTCAATCAAAATACAGGAAACATTTATTTATAAAATTAATTTTTTCAAGCTTGCGTATTCTATGAACTGTACAATTAGATATTCTTGTTCTTATTATTATATCAACTTTGAATAACAAGTTTTTATATTCTTCTAATTTTTAAGTAGTTATATTTTTATAATGTTATATGTACAATATTTTATAAGTATTTGCTTCTTATATTTTTTATTTTGCTCCATTTTTATCAAGTATTTACTTAATTCGAGTTAAACCGCTGCGGATTTTACGCGGTAATTTGTTAATTAAAAAAAAAAAAGAAACGTAACAGAGGGAATATGAAATACCGCTTAAAAACGCGCGCGTAAAAGCGACTACATAAACTGACTCGTTTCACTCGTTCGATAATAGTCTGTAATCTCATCCAATCATTGAAACGTTAACGTTTTCGCAGTAAAATCCCTGTAATGGGAACGTTTTATTTTCCTGTGCTGAGAATGTATACGAATGGAATATCTTTAACGGAGCTTACTTATATAAAAACGTGACACATATTTTGCAAAGAAAAATGCTTTAAAATATCTCACGCTTTAATTTTTATTAATAATTATTATCTTTATAATGATACAATATGTATTTTCTTACGTCTCTTAATTGTGAAAAAAAAAAAAACATTCGCGTGTAACAACAAGAATTAAA
>QVOB01023439.1:0-18145 GCA_014839585.1 Pseudomyrmex concolor
AGAGAGAGAGAGAGAGAGAGACGAACACTGAGAAGACGACGCGAGTTCCTCTGCATCTGGGAAACCGGGGAATAGGACGGAAGCAGTTGCGGCGAGCTACAAAGATATCTGCAGTCTTGAAAGTGGGCGGGTTATACTGGCGATTGCTTGGATTAATCGTTTTCCTCGGGAACATGTTTATCGTAGAATTGCTCATTGTTCTACGAAAACGTAAATTAAGCACACCCTCTCACACTATAACATCTTTAAGTGTTTCATCAAACATTTTCAGAATAATGGTTTTTATTTACTTTTTAAATGCGTTTCGACGTCTATATTTCACTATTAAGTATTTAACATTATCGTCAAACTGTATATATTCAATATAAACTGTGCTGTTTAAGAGATGGTATCTGCTCTTTCATGAAGTATATTTTACATCGTTGTGAAGAATTCTCGCGACATTAATGCGATTGTAAATTTTACATTCGCAGCAATGTAAATTTTGTCGAGCAAGGTAATCGCGATAATCCTTGCAGCGTAGCTACATATATGCGCGAGACAATTGTCTTATTCTCATGGAGCTTCTCGATGGAAATCTGCAGAATGTGGCGGGGAGCGTGTGATATTAATTAATATTACTCCGGCTGTCTCGTCGCAAGCGGAGACTTTTGCATCGATGAAAATTCAAATTCATTGTGCTCCGCTTGACATGTTTACGTGATTGTCATCCGTAAACGCTAAAGCGATTGCACACCGGTCAGTGCATACGAACGAGATTCATTCGATTGATCCATAGCTTATGTGTTCAGATTGGAATAACTTGTGTGTCACGTTTGATTACAAGACATTTTTTTATTCAATTATCAGCAAATCGTATCAAGTCGAGTTAATCACCATAATCCGTAAAATCTGCAAAATGTTATATTGTTGAACAATTTTATTTAAACATCTTTTGTGTAAACTAAAAACATTTTTTTCCCTTTTTCTCGTTCTCTTTACTCACACGTGCATACAAGGATTATTTTAATTCTTATTTTAATTTTATTTTTTAGTTCATTATTATTATATACTATTTAAACGCGTGTCGTTTATATTAATGTACTATAATTACACAAATGGTTTGGCTTTTGCGAAATTAAATGATTCAGAGAGAGATCAGCAAATTACATTATTTGAACCGAACAATACAATGCTGACCATCCGGAATCCTGTTGCGCGTGCACAAGCGTGTAAGACAATGCTCTCGCACACTCACATCTCACAGATGTTCGTAGAATAATATAGGATATTACGGTAGGAGCGTGCACACAGTTGCCTCGCAAAACCGCGCACGTACACTTCAATGGTTCGTTATACTCGAGATAAGACAGAGAAATAGGAATTTAGATAATTTCCAATTTATTTACAAGTAGACTTCAAGTAGTTTAATATATGGAAAAGTTGTTTCACTTTGAAAGAGCAATTTTTTAGACAATTTGTTACATTTGTTAATTATTTGTCTGTGTGTAATTCGTAGGATAGATTAGAAGAGCACTCCAGAATTTAACAGTTACACTCAACTGGTTTCATAAAAAACTGTTTTATTCACTAGTTATCGCACAAGATTGGATTTTCGCGCGAGTAACAACAAATGCATATAGTATACGACAGCTCGCTGCTCAGAAATTTCCGCTCTGCAGTCGCGACGGGTATTAGTTCGAGTTACAGAGACGTTGGCGTCTTCGGAGTTGCAATTGCACGGCAGAAGCAACGTAATAACTCCTATTGCACGTGGAACATGATTGCCTCGTACTGTTGCAATGTCCGCGAAACGGAATGAAAGGAGATCTGCTTCTCTGACTGAGAAACAAACAACCGGTATCTCAATAACTGCTCTCATAATTGTGGCAATTATTGATTTATCCTCGTGTCTATTATTTATCCTAGTTATCCATTATGTGTTATATTCCAGATGCACTAATGATCCAAGAGAACGCACAATTATTTCAAATCGGTACCTTTAACGTTAGTTACGTATCGCGTTTGTTAATTACACAAAATCTGTAGAAGATAATACGCGCGTATTCGACACATCAGGAATTATGTAAAATATGTATAATATAATAATGATATTAATATCGCATTTCAACGCATAAGAACTACAATGAAATATATTATATTTCAGTGCATCTATTATATCGCGACACGATAAATATTCCCTGTGTCTGTTTTCGTATATTAATTTCATTTGTCCGCGAATGGTAGACGCGGTCAGGCTTAAAGGATCTGGAAGTACTGTCGTTTGACCATTACGGTGTGTGTCTGTGTGCGTTCTTGGAAGCGGCTCGTTGCGTCCGCAATCGCGCGTATTAATCGATTCCGTTCTCGGGAATATATCAAGCAGAAGACGGCCGGAGACCAAAGGGTCACCGCGCACCTCGTGTGCGAAACGAGCCTTTGGTGCCGTAAGCCGGCCAAACGGAATGCATGACGTTTCTATGATCCATGATGCCTTTTGTGGAGCTGTTCAACGTCAATGGCAATCCTCTATATAATGCATACACGCATATATAAATATATATATGTATATATATTTCAAATGCGCACCAAGAGAGCTGTTTTTCTTTTGCGCCCGGATATAATATCTCCGTGAGATGCCGGGAGGCATTTATGACATGAGATATAAAATGTATTTGTATTGAGCTTGTAGACGAAAGTAACGTATTGGAACACGTCGGCGATAACAGTTCCCATGCATGATATATAGATATTGTCAAAAAAGCTATACGAGTACTATAATATATTATTCCTTTACGGACAGAAATGGGTCTCTCAGACTCTAAAATTGCGCATCGGCGCTTCTAGTAAAAATTAGTTTTGATTCAAGAAAACAAAATTGAAAAATATTGACTTTTTGCAGAGATATTTGATTTTAAAGTCGCGTAAACACTCACAGACCTAGATCAAGAATATATTGACGTATTTTTGCTCTCACGCAATTATATGTATACCGAAATGCGCTCGGTATTTTGAAACAAGTGCGACGCAGAGCGAACAAAACGACGGTAACAATGAAGCGCACTTTGGTGAAACGCGTTTGTTCGTGCGATGAGAAACGTAAAAATCCAATCCAATAAAGTAAGGAGAGTAAACAGTCAAGCAAGACATGCAAATATTCCGGAATATTCGGTCCAGCCACATATTCCACCGACGAGAAATTCTAGTACAATTAATGCAAACTTTTCGATCGTCGCTACACGTTTAATTTACGAAATTTGGATAATATCTTCCCGTTTTGCTAATGAAAATTAGTAACGGAAATTAGAATATACCGAATCAGCTGCATCGCGGCATAATGATTTTAATTCACATACACAAAGGAATCAAACTTGCATCAAGCATTTGTACGTAAAGATATGTATTCTTCTGTTAAACACACAGCTTCGGTTGTAAATAATTACAATTGTTAAAACTTTTTAGTAGTATTATCCCTTGGTTGTATCTCATTAGGACGAAATTATATTGCATGTACACAGTACAAGGCAGATAGTACACACAGAGACATTCGATCTCATTTGCAATGCAGGCCAAGAAGTTTCGCACTATCCAAGTAACGAAATATCCTACTCGCATAAATGTTTGAATCAGACAGTTTTATTAGATTAGGGAACGGCGGAGAAAGCTCCGCCGCGGATTCGCTAGACAAGTATTGCATATTTTATGAATATCATTACTTAGGAACACGTCTTCATCCCTGTAAGTGAGTTTATTTGACGGATTTCCTTCGTAATTGTTGTTTACAATGTTCGCGACGTATCTGCAAAATTAGTGTTTCAATTGCCACTGTTTTAATCGGGGCATATTTCGGTTTAACGAATACACATAACTATGTATGTACATATTGCGTCCGTATCCTCCTATTATTGCCGCGCTATCATCGCGTATTCCACTCGATATCTCTTGTTTCCTCTTCCGTTTCCGCGGCGCGCGACGGTCCGACCGAAATTAAAGCGTCTCGGAATAATGAAGTTAAGGCACATTCCTGCATTTCCCCTTTAGTCCGTCGGGAGGAAGTTCGCTCGCGGACAAAGACAGTTTTGCGGCAAAACGGAAAAAAATAAAGCGCGGAGAGATGGAGGTGCACGTCCTTTCGACCCAAACCACCCCGTCGTTCCCGCGTCGCTTCCCATACCGCCAATGGCCACGTTCCGCCCTGAACATTGGTTAGTACTGTCGCCGTGCGACACCATTTCTCTCTCTCTCACCCTCTCTCGCGAACGACCACACGCGTCAACGAGCGCGTAGGTGATCACGGGCACATGTACACACAAACAAAATGGCGTATTCACTAAAAGGATACGAACACAGAATACGAGCGGATACAATGCGTGCTCGTTGAGGACGGTATAGTGAGTAAATGGACACGGATCTGGCGCCAAAGATACCTTTTCTCCCGTGCCACGAGATAATATTGTAAATCGATGTCTACACGTTGCTCTTGGAAAAGTTGAAATTGTTTTATCTTACGGAACTAACTTCGATGTAACGAGCGTAACTTTGTTGTAAGTGCAATAAGAACCAGATTGTTCTCACGTCTTTTGAAAGCCGCGACGCGAAGTACAAGAAACGATTGATAAATATCCGAAATAGTTATCGCACGCCAAAGTGTTATAGTCACTTGCGGCATCGATGAGTCAACGCGTTTGACATTTGTTCTTCTTCTAAAAAAACTTATCAACGACAACAGCAAATATGATATATTATTGCGTTTCGGATACTTATCAATTGCTTTCAAGTAATATAAATTTGTAATTAAACTCTTCTTGTTGCACGAAATTGCACATGAGATCATTCTTGTTTCGCTTTTTTTTCTGTATATTGTTTGGTAAATTATGTGTTCTGTAAAAATTAATTCTAGCGAATTATGAATTTGTTCAAACGTGGCGAGGTAACGTGATGGAGTATATAAGAGAAGAGGCGAAAAACAACGTTCGATTACAGCGCGTGTAATATATAGTTCTATACTCACACACACACACACACACACACACACACAAGGGAAAAGTACCCGCCTCTTAAATTCTCTTAAGCCTGCTGAGTGAAAAAGAGAAGAAGACCGAAAGAAAGAACTCTCTGATTTGATAATACCCTGTGGATTTTGCGGTGGGTTTGGTGTTTCTTCGTGATTTATTCTATGAGTGTGTATAGAGAGCAAATGAATTTTTATGAACCATCTACTGATCAATGGTCTCTCCGAAGATTTAATGGGAGACTGTCGTGCAGAAAAGCATCAGTCCTCCGTATTCATGCAAAATCAACGCTAAATATTGTTTCCCGTGCTTCTGACTCTTAACCATACACTACTTTTGCGTACATTGAAAATACAGACAGCACTGTTTCTATTTCTTCGGTTCGGAGGTTTGATTTAAGTTCTCCTTTCCGCTCCATTGGGAATCCATCCGACGTAAGATCGCGACTGAATAATAACTACATGCACTTTATAAATATTTTAACAAAAGCTTTTGCACAAAAGCTGCCATTTAACGTGAGTTTTTCTCGAGGCTTCTATTAAAAATTAATATTTAAATCTTTAAATCTGAAGGGCGAAGAAAGAAAAAGAAAGAAAAAATTAGATAATAAATAATTAGGCAAGAAAATATCCAGAAATATATTAGCAGCGATATATTAACATAATACAAAGAAATATATAAACGCTTATAGAAAGAACGTATATAACAAAGTAATTCAACAAATAATAGCAGATTTCACACACAGATGGATGACAGAATAATAGCAAACGGAAATAGGAGATGATAAATGTGGAGCTAGAAACGAAGCTATCTTTACCTTAAACTGCAATACTTTGCGAGATAGAAATGCAAAAAAAAAAGAAAAAAAAACAGTGAAAAATAGTGAAAAGTAATATAACATGAGAAAGAGAGAGAAAGATGAAATAAATTTAATTAAATATATATTAGTGTTTTTATACGTGAAAATTTTAATTAAGTAAAAGACTATGTACATATTTATGTTTAAACAATGTACAAAAATTATAAACAATGTACAAAAATTATAATATTGAGATAGAATATGTGTTCAGAAAGAGAAGAGATAGAGAGAGAAATGAAATATGTACTTATATTTTTGGAACGTATTACATTATAAATAAGCATTATATTATTGTATATATTACGTAATATTTGATTAATAACTTTCTATCATCTCTTGCTTTTTCCTAGCAATGTGATGATGAAAGTTTTCAAATAAATGCGCGTGATGTATTTTCAAACTGTAGTCTCGCTTGTATCACCGAATGAGACATGGCGATATTACTTGTCGTCTTTGTAATTTTCGTACACAGCAAGTGGACAGTAAACATCGATCCCGTGCTGCACGATGCATTAGGAAGGACAGGCCGAGATGATGGCCTCTGGAGAGGTAGTAGTAGTTACCAATATAACTTTTCAGAAAACGAGTGCGTCGCTTCCCGCGGCGAATCGCATTCGTCAGTCGTCGCTTCCGCTTGCTCCATTTTTCGTCCGGTCTTCGTCGCCTGGCCTGAAAATGGTCCCCTCTTCCTCCGTCGGGATGTAATAACTCTACATTTCCCGGTCCGACGACGTCTCGCCGCGACAAATAAAACACGCCGCTACTAGACCGAACAAATCGACTTTCCGTCCTTGCTCATCTATTAGAGCAAGATCGATGACCGAGTATAGATCGGAGTTCAGGACTTCTGGAAACGGTGTGTGGCAGTCGTTGGCCAGATATTGCTGTTCGCTTATCCAAGTTTTATCAATTTTTCTTATTTCCAGACATGGTTATACATGTATACATGCACAGCAAACGATTTTGATCTGATTAAGTTTGCGATTGTTGTCTTTTGAAGTGTGAAAAAAAGAAAAACAGATCGTCAAAGTGATTTCTTAGAGAACAGCTTGTTAAAAATATTTCAGAGTGTGTGTATACATAAATTGATGGCATGTGCTCATTTAATACAAGTACCTTTTTAGTCAAATCACTGCTACACGAGATTTTTCAGTGAACTGTATGAAAATAATTGGCCACTAATGAATGCACTTTTAAGATTGCTCTGTTTGACCTGGTTTTACATCCGAATGGCATTTGAAGTAGTTGAGGATACGTTGCTATAGAAACCACAATTAGAAGACTATAATAGAAGCATTTATTTAGCTCTATTAGCTTTTTTGCTGGTATTACGCAATTATTGATATTTACACTGTTGGCATAGAAAAAGAAACGCGTTTGTCATTTAATACATATGTACTCTACAAGTTATTTCACGGAAATTAAATCTTCATAGTAAGACGAATTGTCGAGCTTTTTTTGCCAATAAAATTTTCCATTTCCCGCCGAAGCGTATTACCCATTGTCTATATACTTCAATCAATCTTCCGAAATCGAGTTGTTCCGAATTTTATCCCTTAATTTCAGTTGGCACGTGTGTGTGTCGCAGCGCGGAAGAGTGGCGAAGAGAGGTCGGAAAGATAAGAAAGAAAAATGCTCACGCAGCCAACATCCTCGCGGGCGGATCCTCGCGAATTTTGCCGCGTCAGGGGAATTCTCGCAGAAGTACGGGGAGGAGGGGCCTTTCGCCCGAACTCTCGCGCGAATATTCCCCGATAAAATATTCTTAACTGGTCGCGCGCGGTCGTATTTGAGCGAAGGGCGGCGCCCGTTGGCAGATACGTCGGTGCGCACCTCTCTCTCCCCTCATTTTCCTTTCCTACTGACATAGCGATTCTTATCTCATCGTCCGCTCGAGATCTCGCGATATTTCCCCTCCAGATACGAGGAACGAGAGCGGGGAGATTCAATTATTGCTCTGAGACCCAATCCTTTAAACGCTCTCCGAGCCACTTTCGAGATAACTCGTTCCGATATTATTTCTTTTATTCGAGGAACGATTGTGCCCGCTGTCGTTCCTCATACCTCGTCTTGCATTTTTCAGTGTCTCCAAGACGCGGCCAGAGAATGAATCGGAACGAGATGTAACTTAATTATTGCACACATTGAACGTTTAAGATTTTACAGTGACTTAAGTGACTTTGTGTGGCGCGGCAATTTTGAAAGAAATTAGATACTGAAGGAATAATTATTCCCCTCCGTGAAACTTGTGCAAACTGCCGTAAAGCTACTTTAAATCACTACGGCGAACTCTCTCTCGTTGTTATAGTTATTTAATCGGCTAAAAGACGGGAACATCTGCTGTGTTAAGGCGCGGAATTCGCTGCAGTTTCCGCAGTTTAGAAAGCTAAAGTGCCGGGGTTAGTAGTTGGAAGGTGTGATGGAGGGTTTCTACGAGGGATGATAGAAAGGAAGTCACGCATGTGGCATTCGTCAACGGCCCAAATATGCCAGAGTGCTCTGTCTTCCGTCAACCGGATCGTTCGCGCCTTATTAGCTCCCGTTCTGATTTCACAGGTTTCTGAAGAGCATCTGTTAACGCTGCACAAATAATTTTCCGTAATTCCCCGGCGTAATAATTGTTCCAATAGAGGATCGTAAGATCTAATAAAGCCGCTTTCAAGAAATTAATTCTAAAGGAACAATTAAAAAGCGAATATCTTTCAAGAAGATGAAATTCCTGTTTTTTAGCAAAATATATAAAATATAATTGAAAAATGTTAGATACTGAGATAAAAAGGATTTTCTATTTGAACACATATTTTTTCTTTATTTTCACAGAGTTTATAAAAAATTAATACTTTTTATATTAACATTTTTTATAACTTTTGGCGTTAAGATATGTGGATTGCCGGTGTGAATGTTCAGAATCGGAAAATGATGTGGTCATAATAAATGAATATCGATTACTCGCGAATATTTTAACATTAACTCTCTTTCAATCAGATCTTCTTGAATTTATATTTCAAGATTGAATGAATATCTCTCGTCGTTTCTGATTCCTCGAAATCGGTTCGCATGGCTTCCCTCAGTTCGTCGTCTCACTTCCGGAACAATCGTCGTTCTCGGGAGTTTTGATAATATCTCGCTTCGGGCAATAACCGCGACGTGTTATTTTTCTCGTTCTTACTAAAAAAAAAAAAAAAACTAAGATGTCCTGAGGCAATAACCAACGTTTCAATTTTAACGGCAAGACTCTCGAGGTCACAAAAATATTTCAACGAAAACCTGGATAAATTCGCGCTCAAACATAGAAAAGTCTGGTCGCCAATTCTGGGAAATGTCAACAATATTACTTAATTAATAAAAATTTTCGCGCAAAATGACCACGCAGTCACTACAAAACTCACTATTTATTTCGAACAAAGTAATTACACTTTGAACTTCTAATCGGGTAGCGAGTGCGCTTTTTAAAAGCTAAAAAACTACTCGTAAATCGTCTGTCACATTATCGAAATGTCGACAAATTTTCATCTTTAGATGTGTATCGGAACGTACTCTCATGATATACGTATCGATATATAGCATACTGTATTCACAGAATTTCGACCGCGTAGGTGATGTAGAGCATCATCGTATTACTGGAAAGTCGATCGTCTATTGGAGATGACAAATCTCACGTGGCTACGAGAGCGCGCGAGCGCGGGAGTACACACTTTAGGTGTCCGTTTATGCAAATTGCCACTTACGTGGCGAAAGCGTTTTGCGGGTTCTACCGCATGAAATAAAGCGTATAACAACGGCCGCCCATCATGGCGCGTGGTATTTCGCTCGGACGCACACGTGAAAAATCCAGTATTGAAATATGTACGTATATGAAGTGTTTCCATAATATCGTGTATATATATATATCAATGTATGAGGTCTATTTTCGAGAAATCTCGGAATCGCTATTTTCTCGACGAGCTTTTCGAAAGGAAAAAAAAGAGAGAAAGATAAGAAATTTTGTACTTGAAAAATAGTAGAAAAAACACGAAATTAATAAATCGCAGCACACAATCCAGTGAAAAAAACATTATATTTGCAAAACGAGATTGAATCTCGTGGAGATGTCTTTGAAAACTTGCAAAGTGAACATTCCATCTCCGGCAGAACGCTGCGCGCACACCTACGAGTTCGATAAATGTTTTTCCATATTAGTGTGAGCCCGTGATCATAGTGATCATTAGAGCCCGAAAACATTATACCGCCAATATTCTCGCATTCATAGCGGTCCTTATCGACCACAGAGTCGTAAATCATGGTTACGTTTAGCCCATTGCTCGGGATAGAGCCCCTTACCACGAGAGGGTGTAGCGAATCCCTCCTCGAGCAATTACGATCCCGGCTATGGTAAAGCCTCGAGGGTCCAAACGAGCAGAATACGGCGTGTTTGAAGGTATATGATCTACCTGTGGAGGGAGTTATATTTGTGCGGAGGTTCGATATAATAAAGCAATTTAATAAAGATAAATCTATCAGAGCCACACGCTTGATACGGACGGTGTAAAAGATTATTTACTTAATACATTGAATATTTAGATATAAATCAATAAAACGTAATTTATGTGTGTGTATTGTATGCTTTTATATATATTATAGTACACGTAAAGAATGTTGTTTTTCTCTAAAATTAATTTGATAGACGCGTTCTTTTTTTTATCTCCCGATGAGCAACTGAAAATATCGTTTCACTTCGTTTAACACGTTTCCGTATATCTCCGCTGCACGAAATAGTCTTAATATTTAAGCACAAAGCATATATAATGCTCCGAGCACTTCGAGTTCATGCTTACTTCGTGCGCGAGACGAGTTGCGTTGAATAAAATATTAACTGCCAATTTGAGCGGCGTCCGGAAACTTCTCCCGAGGCGCCAAAACGAGACGTTTATACGCATCAGACAGGACGACGGTGTCTTCGTCATGTTGCACCCGAGTGCCGTTATTTACAATCTTCCTGGATATATGTATACGAATGCCTTTCGCAGGTTGATGGACGGACGAGCGCGCATACCGCGCGTGCGTTTCCCGTTCAAAAAATCGCGAGATGCACACATCGGATAAAATACCAGAACTCCATTTCGTCTGGAATTGCAATTTTGCGGGATTCACCTATGGTTCCTCTTCCGCGACGCGTCTCTCCACCTTTCCCCTCACTCGTTCTTTCCGCGTTCTCTTTCGTTGCTTTTCTACATCGGGGCGCGCGCGCGCGGCGTGCATTATATCAACGTGAATGCACGCACCGGAGGATGGATGCCCGCGGGTGAAAATATATGTGGCGCTTCTCTCTGGGAAAACAACAGGCTGCTGCGAGCATGACGCGCATCTTCAGTCAGAAAATTCACTCAAAATGTCGTTGCCGATCGCATAGGGGGAATCATCGCTCGCGGCGCGTCTCGTTCCTCATGACGATGACAAGCACAAAGTGATCCAATTAGAACTTCAGCAGTGCGAAACGGCTGAGTGATTGCTAGTTAACTTATTAGCGAAGTTGTGTCGATTCGTCTCCGCGTTTCATTTCCGCGCGAGTGAATAATTTGTCGAATTAACGACCGCTCGGAAATTTGCGGCGACGAAATCCCCGCGCTCTTGATAATCAATAATGAGCGAACTGGCCACCAATCATATTTACAACAAAACAAAATTTTTGTAACCTAACGTTGCTGCTTTTTCTTTGGTAAAATTATAAAAATTATATTTTCTCTTAAATTTAAAACGATTATACGTACATACGTATTAGATGTTGCTCTTCTAATAATATTATAGTATTATAATACATATTGCTTTTTATAACAAATGAAAATGTTTACGTATATAATGTTAACAAAGTTTTATTTGTATCAGCATAAAATGTTACTATGTGCATACTAAGCGATGTAAAATTATATGTATGTGTGTGTGTGTGCGTTCAATAATTTAAAGTTACACTTGTTAGACTCAACATGCAGCTTCGCAAATGTAATTGTGGGCAAAGAATAAATCTAACATTTTATTTAGTACAAACAAAAAATGGATCTAAAATTTCGCCAGGCAGCAACGGCAGAAACACAATTGTATAGTACGTAATAATACATATATATATTTAGCGACTTTTACGACAAATCCTGCTTTGTTGTGACAGAAGAGAAATAACGTTTTGCTTCTGACCTTTTTCCCTGTTCTTTTGGTGGTCGACGCTCGTGTATCAAAGTCTTCCTATAGTATGACGCAGTCCTTTCGCGGATTCTCATGTTTCTCCTGAGGAACTCGGCCACGTGGCAATTTTGTTGAGTAGCTTGTACATCACGACTTTTGGTGAAGAAACGCGCTCGAGCTTTGTGATCCTTCCAGTCGCTTCTTTGTCCTACGGAACGTAAGACGAATTTATGATGGTCGTTACTTTTAACGATAATTAAATGCGCATATAATCGCGACTTTCTGTTTCCGCCAGTGGCGCTATTCTAATGACCCTCTCTGGTAGTATCTTGATTCTCTCAATTTTTATAGAGCTTATAGTTGGATTTACCGAATAAATGCAAGGATGTTCTTCAAAGGATTACATTCGTGCGCAAACGCGCCAAGTAGTTTCGTTCGGCCAAGGAAAATTACTTCACTGGCGCGGAGTGATATACTTTATTAACAATTAATAATGCGCAATATTAATATTGTTTAATTAGTTTTTAACTGAGAAGATAAGCAAGCTCGTTTCCGACGAAACAATGCGGGATGGCGTATACTTACAGGCAGACTTTAAAAAGAAAATATTCAAAGAGGGTAATTACACATGGGCTTCTGAGCAGTTTCGGATAACAAGCAGAAAGTTTATCCTTTGATGTAAGTAAGAGAGCATGGGGCGAATAGGCTACAAAAGGAAGGAAAGGAGCAAAGCTGAGGGCACTATTGAGACTTAACCCTTATGTTAAGTTTATGAGGGGCAGCTTCCGAGCTCGCAAGCTCGGAAATGCTAGAGGACCGTAAGTATGGCGGCGGTTGGAGGGTGGACAGAGGTGAGATGAGAAGTGAATTAAGCTTGTGTCGCCTACAAAATTATAAGTGAGATAACACCGTTGACTTCTTCTTCTGAGGAGATACTGCTGCACAAAATGCGCTATTTTGTCTCCTTATTTCCTCTTCACGTCAGGATACTTATATTTTTCTTTTGCACACTACAAGTCTCTCGATATAATCAAATCTCGATAAAATCGTGCAGCAATGCAAAATAAAAGAAATCGCAATCTTTGACAATATTATTGTATTTCTTTGAAATTCCGCAATGGCTATATGACAATTGTTCAGCGTGCGAGTTTGAAAAACTTCTCTTCATTGTGGGCCCAAAATTGCACATGTCTGAGCCGACTTGTACTTTTTTTTTACTTATCTTTTTTCATACCGTATCAATAGTTCTATCGCGTTGCAACACCTTGCGGCGATAGCGCCGTAAATCGCCCTCATTGTTCCGCCATGTAACACGTTGCCGCGATCGCTCCAACGTTCATCTATAGATTCAAAATATCGAACGTATCGGTAGATTGTGTGAAACTGTATTGGAGCACTTCTCGCGATATAAAATCAGGCTGCGAAGATTGCTTTCAGGAAACACCGCTTGGCGTGGCATAACTACGGGCATATGTATGCACATCGATCACGGAAAGTGTGATGTATTTCATCTAAATGCGCGCGGGAAATGTTCCAAAAGACCGGTGGTGTAACATATTTACGGAACAGTTTTTAAAGTCGTTTGCGGCGAATCCTTCCTTGTACGTGCCACACTTTAGAGAAAACTCCGAGGGAGTTCAACTTTGAAATAATTCATGTTAAAACCAACCGCGTGGGCGGGACGACGAAGATAATCTGTGATTTTGTGAAAGAAAAGAAAACGATTTATCAATGAGGCATTATTTTGATCGTCCGCGCCCACGTTCATGTCGATTTTGATTGATGCTCCCGCCCCGGAGATATCGATAATGTTGGCAACAATCAGACCATCTCGCTTTCGCAGAAAGATGGGTAGGATTAAGTGACATGGGTAATCGCTAATCAATTACAAGCGGCACAATCATCGCGCGATTACCTACCGCCAGATGTGAAATCGTTCTCATATAAATCACACGACAGTCTCAGCCACGAGGAAATCTGCAGAGTCTTGTACGTACCCAGAATCTCTGCATGTTCTGACCTGGAGGGTTAGATTGATCCTTCTCTCTTTCTTTCTCGTTCTTTCTCTCTCTCTCTCTCTCTCTCTCTCTCTCTCTCTCTCTCTTTCTTCTCATCTCTCATCTTCTTCTTATCGCTATCACTCGCTAACACAGCTAGAGAAGACCTAACGTTTAAGCTTCTTCCTTTACTTTCCTTTCCTATCCCTTCATCTTTTCTATCTCCTTTTCACTCGCTGTACATTGACGAGATGTCAAGACCAGGTGTTCCCATATTCTCTTCCTCTCTCTCTCTCTTTCTCTCTCTTTCTCTCTATAGCTTCTCATCCCTAATTTCTGCCATCAAGACTCAGAAAGTCTAATACTCTGAATTATCGTTCTTACATGTAACGAGCGTTGCTTTACGAAGATTATCTTTAATGCTTGATGTGTACATGATGCTGTAATGTGCGTCGCAATTATTTTGAACAGTTAGTTTTGAAAAGAGAGAAGAAATTCTTATTTTAATAATAGAGATAATATTTTTCTGTGTATTTTTCTTTGTACTCTAATACGCGCATCTTTTCAAAGAGAAAAAGAAAAAAATTATTTTGTTATTAAATAATAATATGTAATCACAGGCTAATTGCAGCTAATTTGACGTATAATTAGCGTTAGAATTTTATATTCTCATCACATATAGAGACAAAAGCGTGAAATGATGGCAGCTAAAAGGGAAAACTGGCTTTGATAATAGAAAACGCGAATAATGGCCGCTTGATAGCTCTTTTTTATCCATGCAATCATAGCGATCGATTAACGGTTGCGCGTGTTGGTCTCTGGTTGTCGTTTCTAAAAGTGGAACGCCCCATAAATTTGTGTCTGCTCTGTGCTTCGACGGGGTATTCAATTTTTTTGTTGACGCACGACCGCATCGTTTTCTCTCGCTGCATCATAATTTTTGTTTTTGTTCTTGTTTTCGATTGCATTTCAATTTTGCTGTTTTTTCCACACTTAGATTCTCCTTATCGTAGCGGCTTTATGAGATAATTTCTAAAACATTGCTGTGTCTTTTTTTTTATTTTTGTTGCTCAGCTAATTTGTCTGTTGTTACAAATGAGCCGTGTTTTCAAATAGAATATACATACACAAATCTGAAAGAATCGAGTAAATAAGTTCTTTAGGAATATCGGATATTCATTTTGCTGGTAATTTTACAATGTGTATTTTTTAATACACGCTTTTCGAAGATACGTAGAACAAATGAGAAAATTTAAAATTGAAAAAGACAACATCATAGTGGACAGAGATTCTGATTAAAATGTATCTTGACAGAGTTATAATTTGTCAGGCGTGACGCGTCAGTGACAAATGTTCACATCGATATGAACGTCTGGAGAATAACGTTTAGAGGACAGCAAGAAAACTTGACAGAACAGAAAAATGATAGTGCCACGCCGGGTTAGAACAGCAGCTCAAAGAATAATGATCAGAAATTTGTTAGTTTACGACTTATGTAAATGGGAGGAAGAATCATCCTTTCTGAATTTCTTTTTATCTTTATATAAAAACACACTCTGTTGATACGATTTGCCTGAAGACTTTGTCGCGAGAAAAATTCAAGTAAACTATAACGCGCGCGAGTTTGCTTTTCTTATAATTATAATTATATATATATATATATATATGTATATATATGTTGATATTATAAAATAGTTTTATTCGCAGAACACACATTTTGCAAGAGAAAAAAAAATATATTCAATGCTTTAGAATTAAAAAAAGGTAACGCGCGCGCTTGCGCGTCCGAAGTTTCTTTAAAAAAAGAAATCCTGCGATGTCACGATACCCAGTCTTAAACGAAGTCTTGAATATATTTCCTGAATTATGCTTGAACAAATATTATTATCGTCGTTGCAACAAAAGACCGGGCTTCATTGTGTATTTTCATCCTACCCTCGACGCGAGGGTCCTTTCAAGAGGTCACGAGCAATTTCCCCTTTGCCTCCTCTAACTCGCGAACAAAAAAGCGATTTGCATCGTATAAAAGGACGTCTGATGAAGGTGCGAGGAGGTCAAGAGAATCGACGCTATTAGTGACAGCAAGAACAACTTAGTTCCTTAGTTTAAAAGGAAATAGACAAAAATAAAAGAAGACGTGAAAAGCACGGTGCGTACATAGAATATGTACACGTACGGTTGGAATATGTATACGGCGACAATTACGCGTTCTGGCAATTGTTTTACGTCGAATCACGTCATGAACATTTTTCATCGCTTTATATGTACACGTTTCTCTTTCGTTTTGTATTCTTTTTTTTTGTCGATGAAGTACGATCGTGAGTGATATATTTTTATCGGTGCCGCAAGTTCTGGCACCGCGAATGATCGGAAGTTTTGCAGGCGGGTCACGTGCACGAGGATTTGTGATTTTGATCCTAATGTGCCCTACTCCTCCTGGGTGTAATAACTTCTGTTTCATACAACTCCGGCTCTTGGCGCAATACAACGGTCTCATTCCAGTAACGTTGCTAGACATTGGTCATGCATCTATTTCCGCGAAACTTTTACAACTCCAGCGACTTTTTTCAGATACAATTTGTCTTCTTTCGTTGTAATAAGTTTTTTTAGCCTCATTTTTTGAATCGCGTTTGCTTGTCATTGTTTCGTTTTACTGTCATTGAACAATTTAAATTCTTCAACAAATATCGTTCTGAATAAAAACAAAATGTCAGACAGATCATTATTGTTATTCATCTGATAAACTTGATTTTCTCTATTATTGTATCATTGTAAACACATCATGTAGATCTTTCTAAATATAGGTATTGCAGCATATGCTTTGTTATAGTTTTTGCTTTCAATCAAAATTGAATACAACAACAACAAATATTTAATTGCGTATTTACTCTGTTACGCTCATTTTATAAAGGGTCTCTCATCAGGTTATTTATGATGACCTAATAAATTTTGCGAGTGTTTGCGCGACGCCAGCGTTACAGAGAATATATCGTGAAGGATAATTAAATGTACGCAGACACAATGCGCTAATGGCGTTTTGCTAATTGCTTTCTTCATTAGAATAAATTTATCGAAGTTTATTTCTTCGATAAGCATTTTTCTTCGTTCGGCGATCGAGTTGAACATGTTAAAAGAGAAATCCGCACAAAATACCTCATCAGCTTCTGAATAAATTTCTTATCGCACCTCTCGCTTTGAATTAAGTTCAGAGTTGAAAAAAGTTCTCGATGAATTTTGTCGCCTCGGTGGACATGGTGATTTCGTTCTGAGCGATTCATTAGCGACGCAATATAACGATTATGTCTTTATTAGTAAAACTCTCTTGCCTCGCACGCGCTAACGCCGATGAGGGAGAAATTCTCATGCACTCGTTGATCGAAGCTCATTGAAAGTTTAATTTCCAAACGAAATACTCTGCAATAATTTAATGACAGAAGTTTCTTCTATTGAATCCGCACACACATATATCGATATGTGAGAGAATTTGTGTGTGACTCGTTGTTATATAATCAAACAAAATTAGTTTCATTTGACGCATATCCATGTATTTCCTTTTATTTGTTTTAGTCGATTTATAGAAAATTCCATTGAGTTATTATAAAATTAAGCGGGAAATCGTTTAGAATATTTGAACGTCGTTATTTCTAAATCGTATCTCTTTTGACTTTTTTCAAAGTGATATTTGCACGAAGATGAGGCTGTCTAAGAAGCTTCTACATATTTTGATAATAGTTTATTTTAAGATCGAAGATTATATCTCCGACGTGGTCACAGAACTGTCCGGAGAAATGCTTGGCAGAATGTCTGCTTGTACACACACTGATGCTCGTTTTATATGCGTCTAGTTATATCCGCTTCTTTGCTACTTGAAAGTCTGACATACACAGCCGCGATCTTCTAACTATGAAAAACGGTTCAAACTTGCATACCTCTTTAAAGTTTCACGAAAGCAATTGAGAATTTCCAGGGAAACTCTCGAGACGTGTATGAGGACGTATATAATTTTCGATTTCACGAGCGACGTGAATTTTCGTTATTGAATTCAGAATATGACGCGCCTGGCGCATAGGTTGTCAATACTTTGTCTTATATATTTCATGCTGTTAAGAGGCATGGCAAAAGCAATTTCAATTATGTTTGAAGCT
>QVOB01023443.1:0-30038 GCA_014839585.1 Pseudomyrmex concolor
ACACGTGCAATATCGCGAATATCACTTATGTGGAACCTTCTCGTGCTCTTCGAGTAGACGTAATAAAGTCTGATTGTCTGGGATAGTTTGGTTGGTCTCCTCTTCCTGTTCGTTATCCTCGGATGCCTCGTCCGGTTCGCTCGCGTGACGTTCCAACGTGCAGGGAACCATCGGTGGCTCGCTTTCGGTGGACGCCTCGTTGACGTTCAGCGGCATATCGTCTATAACGGGATCTCGTTCGCGGTCGAACATTCCCGACGAGTTGCCAAGCTGCTTCAGATAGTACTCCTTGCTGTCCATGCTCGTCGCTACTTTATACTTGTGTTGTTTCTGCAGAGAGACAATAGATCATTGTATTACGGTTGCGAATGAAAAACGTTTTCTGATATCTCGAAAATGCGCTCACGTTATCGGGATGTTCCAGTTCAGGCCGATACGGGTAATGTATATAAAAGAGTTCGTTCTTCATCATCTTCTTCCGCATTCTGCACGGTCCTTCGGTCATGTCCAACATCCACTTGTCAAGTTGAGTGGGTGTTGGAGGTCCCCACAGACCGCGTTCTCTGGTCAATTCCGTTTCGGTTTGCAACCACTCCTGCAAGATGCGTTAAAAAAGACATTTCGAGTTACAACTGAAATAAAATTATTAAACAAAACAATTCTTATTCGATTTTCTTACTTGATACACGTAACGCTGAGTGTGCAGATTAGTCTGTTGATGCTGCAAACGTCTCACCGCCGCAAGCTCTCTTACCAGCGCTACGTGCTGCTCCGTCCACCGAGCGACGGTATTCTGATGTAGCCTAAGTCTTACGCGTACAGACTCTTCTTTTCGCACTTTCGTTCGACTAGCTAATCTCGTCAATCCTCCGGTCACTTTCTGAATTTTCTGCAATTTTTTGTGGTACACGTATATTCAAATTACAAAACATAAACCAAATAGTGCAATTTCTTTCTTGGCCTTTAACAATTGGACATCGATCTGCAATATTGTTCTTTCGACATACCGACTGGATTTGATTGTGAAGTTCCCAAGGAACTCTGTAAGAGGCTCTTCTTTCCGAAACCACGTAATTCAACCAATGCTTCGACGCGGCCTCGTGAACCAGCTCTCTCACGACCGACAATTCCGGGGCTCGTTCGTTGCCCACAGGTGGGGGTAGAGTCACTTTGAAAACCTCCTCTATCGCAGGCTTCTTACAAACGTACAACTCCTCCCAAACTCTCGTCGCGGCGACGACCATTAAGTTGTGTCCCTGATGAGATGTTAGTCTTTCGTCGCTGGATTCCACTTGCGGATTAACGTGCCAGGTTGTCTTCATGTTGGTGTCCAACATGATTTTTATATCAGCCGTCAGTTGTAACAGGCAATACGTTAAACAACCAATGAAATCCAATTCGTGATTACCGGCACCAAACACTAATAATCTACAAATCAAACAACAACTGTAACAATGGGAATTCACAGGCGCGCAGAATTTATCAAAAAATGTGAACACATGACTTACCTATGAGTAGTAAGTTTATGTAACGCCTCTAATACGGCCATTTGATCGGCAATGGAATCGGTTGCACGTGACAATAAGAATAAAATTGTTCTGTTCAGGCAGTGATGAAGACCTTCCATGCTAACGGCACCTGAGCGTCTTTTCGCTTGACCAATCAACTTTACAATAAAGTCAAACACTTCGTGCGGGTCTTTCGTCAGAGCACCTAGACGTAACGAGAAATCAACGTAATGTCATTCATCGGTCTTGATTGTTTCGGATGAACTCAAGACGCATTAGATTTAAATGTCCCACCTTGCCATAATTTATCCACTATTCTGGCCGCCACGTAGCACACGTTGGTGGTTATATTATTGGCCGATCCACCGGGAACGACAGGCAACGCAGCCTGCTCTCCGATCAATACATCCGCGGCTAACAAATGTTCCATCAGTATAGACAACACTTCCGTCTGATAACGCGTTTGCTGTCCTGTCGATGCGTGTTCCGGCCACGCTTCCAAGACGAGATCAATCGCCGGCGACTTTGTCGTTACCGGCAACGAAAGCGAATCGACAACGATCACTTTGAAAAAGTCCATCACAAATTTCTTTGCCGGATGGTTCGTCAGTCCAACGTCTTTTGACGGCGATCTCACTAATACTGGTTCCTGCTGCAATTAATGTTTAAAAAAATGCGTTTTCTAGTTAAAAGTCCACAAAATATACTTGTGTTACCAATACAATTTTTTTTTTTTTTTTACAACTTTTTGCGGAAACAATTCAATATAACGGTTGTGTTGTTCGAGATTTGTTTCTGAAAAATTAAAGAAAAACTATTCTGTAAATTACCTCGTCAGCTGGGGTACTAGCACCACTACTATCTTGACTAGAACTCGCAGGTTTCGGAAACAGGGTCCCAGCTAAGGCACCCAGAACTTCCGCGGACATAAAGACTTGCATAAAATCGGTGAAATTGCGATACAGGAAGAATAGGAATTGTATTATTGTCACAGGATAATCGTTCAACCACGTTGGTAACGTTTCTGTGCTACTGTAAAAAAAAAAAAAAAGAATTTACGATCGTTAACGAATGTTTATTTTGACGTAATGCTGTGAAAACAAAAAAACATATTGATAACGTATAACATCAACTTACTTGTTCGAGTGATTATTCAGCATGGTTCGCACCATAGCGAGTAACGTGACCATTGCCTCGGGACAAAGATTGATTTTACTAGCGAAGGACGACAGCGTGTGATTTGCCGGAACTCCGAACATGAAATTCCAAATGTTGTCCAAATCAAGCTGTACATATAAATACATCGTGTAGATTCAAGCAGATATTGGATGCGAAATAATAAATAAGTGTAATTTTTAGTACATTGATTTGTTGGAATATAAACCAAACTTAATCAATATTTGGATGCGCTTGTATATTTCACCTTGGAATCGGTGGGTAACAACTTCACAGGCTGTCCCATCATGAGAGCTATGAAGAGGAAATAAAGTTCCGGTACGAGATCGATATGTTGCGGGAGCAACCAACCTAAATGCTGAAATCCTGGCACGTGAAGTCCAGGTGGTTTGATGTCACCAATTGACATTTGCTGATGACAACCTGTGTACGAAGACACAATCGTCACGTATTGAATACTGGCAAATATATACAGTTTAAATATTTACCGAGTGCCAGTGCCATGTTGTTGTGATCGGTATGCCGCAGCCAACCGCCGTCGCTTGTTCCGTCTTTGAATTTTTGCAAAATTGATTGCACCGAACATACCGCCACGAGTATACGCAAGCCCCAGATAATAGTAGTACTATGAAGACCCGACTGGAGAAACAACAATATCCAATCTAGGCCCAAAACTTTGGCTACTTCTTCGCACATACTGCAAGAGCAAGAATCGCAATGGTTACCGATCGAATCGCACGCTGGGGTAATAATGAGAGAAAACTGTTCATGTGTGATTCCTTACTTTACATTAACTTTAGTTCCATTAAACAACAATGAATGCAAAAGCTGTAAACAACGATTACGCAAAAGTATACTTTCTCCCTCTCCGTCCCTACTTCCCTCTCCTTCTCTGAGAACCAAGTGTTTTTCCGGACATAGCGGTAATGTAGCTACGATAAATTGTCCGAACCTTAACGAAGAAGAAAGATAAGAGAGTTACGCAAAGAAGGGATAAAATATATTTAATATTTAATTGTATAAGCACGCGAATTGCTGCTCACCACAATAAATCAGCTTGTCGTGGTTGGCTCAATAATATACTGAGAAGTGCCAGGAGGATCTGTCTGGTGCTGCCTAGTTTCACGTCATTTAAAATATGCAATAATTTATGCACTAATTGTAAATCTCTCATCAATCGTAAATTAGTCCGTTTTTCACTGGATTCCGCTATTAGTTCATACAAATGTTCGAGGAGAGATCTAAGCAATTCTCCGGGTGCTTCGTGCCAAACCTGAAACAACAAGTTATTTTTCTCAGATATTCACTCGTATTTATTTCGTTTCGTTCACGTATCATCGCGTAACACAGTGTAAAAGTTTTGTTTCCACTTACCTGCAGGTCACACAAAAGATCGTTAAACGCTACAACGTTAGGAATTGCACTGGTTTCTCGACCACTGTCCACCGTTCCCACGAGACTAAACGTTAAGTGCAATATGTGGCTGTTCAGAAGAGGACATTTCCTTCTTAACAACATAGCCAAAGTTTGATATCCCCTTCTGCGATCCATCTCCTGTTGGGCCGCTTGGTTTGATCTCACTACACAAACTAGTGCCTTTACAGCCGCGTACAAAGATTCTACATCTTGGGCCATAGCTATTAAACCTGTGAGACAAATTGAAAAATCGTCCTTCAATGTCGCTTCCCGCTTAGTAAAGATCGATATAATAAATTTTCCTCATTTTATTCTTTCTCATCACCTAATAACACTGAACATCCTCCTACATTGTCGATCATAGTAGCAACTGGCTTAGGACTAAACACACGAACGCCAAGGTAACCAACAACTACACCACCTAATGCTCTGGCTGGACCGCTGAGATGTCCAGAGGAATTATGAAGGACTCTGATGGGTGTAGCGTTCTCATGGGACGACATGCCGAGCTGTTTGGCAATTGACTTATTATCAGCTCGGCTATAAACTTTTCTAATTTTAGCTAAAGTTAATTGTGACATAGCTTTTGCATTCAGTCCGAACACGACCTTTTCCTCAGCCACGAGAGCTGTTAAAGGTTCAGGTCCTGCAACAACGCACAAGTTTGTGTTAATATCTACTATCATTGCTTACGGAATTATATCATCTTTAGATCTATTTTGGCGCATAGTACCACTCAATTGCGGAGCTTGCAAGCTTCCCATGTAATGCGGTCCCAATTTAAACAAAGTCGCAATGTTTTGAGAATTAAACACTTCCTCCACCAAGTGGCACGGTCCTTGTTTCCACGTCAATCTGGAATATCTGCGCCAGCACGGCGGCGTACCGATGTAACCGTAAACTGGAGAAGCCATAGTTAAGTTAGCTGCTCCACCTCCGGGAACTTGCGTGATGTAATGAAGCTGAAAGTGAGAGATCGCGGCATCGTGAGATATGGAAGATCTATTACATAATTTCAATGAGATGATTACCTTCTGACTGTGAATATGTTGTCCGTCTAGATATAAGGAGAAGCTGGAGTTTTTAAGCACTGCCCGATTTAATATAATAGCAATGTGATGCCATTGTCCCTCATGAAGCAAGTCGGGACACCAAACTCGGGCGCCACATTCACCTGTTCCGTCGGGTTCCCATTCACCCGTGTCTAAATGCACATTAAAAGTTGGCATCATGTCACATGTCTTAATCTCGATAATATACGCTTTTTAAATCACTCACTTTGTGGTATCGGTGTCTCCAGAGTGGAGACGATGATAGCCTTATCTCTAGCGCTAAGAACGGCAGTCAGGCAAATTAAATCTCTCGCGGATTGTGGGGTACGCACTAAAGTGAGTAGTCTTACGCAATGGGGATCTGTTCTAGGATCGCTAAACTTGTCAACGCATATCCATGTACTGTACGTTAAGCCGGTCTGTGGTGGGAATAATCTATCGCCTGAAAATAAATTCTTTTCTATGCAATCACATCTTACACACATACACATTGTATATGTATTTACCTGATCCAATTCCTCCCAGTACACTATTATCGGCGGACACAACGGTGGGGGGTGTGGTACTTTGCGGAGCAACGCTCGGTAGATACAGACACGCAAATCCCTCAGCGCTCATATCTAGTTCCACAAAAGGAGGTAAAGTGCACGAACCGTGAGCCCTGAAGTCTTTGGGTGTCGTCATCGATACCAATGTCTTAATTCGCGTTAGAGGAACTGGTCCTCCCTTAGGCTTGTTCGGCTCGGTATCGTCCAACGAAATGCAACACAACGGATCGCCCAAACGTAGAAATTCTCTAGAAGAAAAAGATTAAATCATGAATACCGACAATTTACGTATGTAAGTTCTTTGATCTTACTTCTCTCGTTTATATCTTATAATCTCACCTTAGATCTCTTGGTTCCAATGATTGCGCCGCAAGTCTCTCTATGATATATTGCAGAGGTTGGTGAAGCGGATGCGTCTCATCTTGCAAAGCGATTCTACCCACAGATAACAATTCTCCAGCCATACCGGCTTCACACATCACTTGCTGATTTCTCTCTGATCGCACCAAGCTCTTGATGATCTCTGCCACGTACAATTGTAACGCCAGTGCCATTTGCGGATTACTCGGTTCGGATATAGAGGGTAGTAAATGGAGCATTCCGACTACTATGCCAGGATGAACTACAATTGGCTCGGGCGCGGGTGGGCTGAGGTTTAAGGAATTTATAATACATCTCTTGCCACTTCCGGGAGAATCGAATGACTTGTGTTGCTGAAAATTATACAATCTGATCAATCGGCACATCTTCATTGAATTTAAACATAAAAAACGTTGATACACGAATCAAAAAGTACCTCCGAACTATTTTGTTTGTGACTTGGAGATCTTATTCCTACGTTAGCCAAATTCGGTTTGTCAAATGAATCGAGCGCCACATCGTAAAGCAGACGCAGCAGCAAACAGGCGTATCCTAACGTTTTTGGCATATCATCCGGAAATACCGGTTCTAGCACGTTCCCGGTGAATAACGACACCAGCATGTTGTGATAATTCATAGTTGGTATCGTATCCGTCTCGGTGATTTTTGTTTGTGTCGAAAAACAACCAAGAAGACGTAAAGTATCACACAAACTCGATTGGCAGATCTACAAGTTGGTTTTCACACAACAAATAACAAGAGAATCAACAATGTACGTATGTAATTATTACAATATAAATGATTTGTGTACCTCGTGATGAAAGAATTTTGCGTTCGCTGGTTCAAATCGCATGGCGGTGCTTATGGTATAAAATACTATATGTAGTAAAATTAGTAATTGGCTTTCGTCCTGCATAGTTCTCTGCGCGTCGTTATACGGTTCGTTCTTTTCCAGTCTTTGCGGTCCCAATTGACCCTCCAGAGACACCAAGACCGACATTACGTAAACGAAACCCCCGACTTTTCGGAAAACCGTTCTGGTTCTGTGCGACTCTCGTAAACAGGCTAGCAAAGACTGAAAAAAGCGCTTTACATTAGCGAGTCCAATTGCGAAGATGAACAAAACGAGATGAAAAAAAACTCACTTTTAATATATGTGTCTTTAGAATCAATGCGTTAGGAGGTGCCGAGTGCATAACTCCCAACAGCGTAGCCATGTCGTCATCGCCACCCACGCTGAGTATCAATTCTCTTACAATACCAAGCGCTTGATACCGGCAATCTACATAGGGCACTAGATTATGAGCACAACGTGCGCCGCCGCATTCCCTAAAGACATTCGCGTTTTGAACATTACTCGCTAATAACGTTGTTAAAGCCTCCATTACTAAGGCACCCAATCTTTCATCCTCAGGGCATATTGTGTATTCTAAAAAAAAAAAAATCGAGCGATTCATAACAACATCGACAACAAAAAAATGTACAGATCAAATAATTAACTTTAACTGAAGTTACCTAATCCTTGATCTATCGCAGCTTGCTTATCCTTAAGTAATGTCGCGTACCGATGAAGACAAGTCACAAAAACTTCCAGCAAACCAACCTCTCTATAAACATCTTTAAATATAGTGTTGTGTCTGTAAACGTCCAAACAATTTTCACTTAGAATACGTACATTCTACCGTATTTTATCTAACCTTAAAGTAAAAACCTTGCTTCCGTTCTATATCTTGGGATTACCTGAGTATATTTTGAAGTGTTTCCATACACATAATACTGCAAGAAACTGAATTGTTTGTTTTCAATAAAATAGAGAGAGATATGAGCTCTTTACACGGAACGAAATTAAGTTGGAAAACTATGAATTCCAACAGCTGAAAGAATTTTTCTTGTATCTCCGGATTTTTCAAATGAATCTTCTCGGCAAACTGTGACAAGGTGTTTTGTCCCTCGAGGATAAAATAATTCGCATTGTCACTGTGATACACGCTAGATATCGCGTCCAGTATAGTGCAGCATAAAAGCGGAGAATTAGATTTCACGAATACAGATTGCAACACTTGAAACGCGTGAATATTTCTGACGCTTCCACCTGTGAACAAAGAGCATTTATTCTCATTTCATACGTATACTCACACAATTTACACGCAACAACACATCTTTATTAGTACAATTACCTCTATTGCTGGGTTGTGGCAAAGTGAATCCAAGCATTTGAAATAAAGAACCCATACTAGCTTGACTTGGTTTGAGCTCCGTATGGCCGCACATCGTTAGAGACGCTAACATTAGGACCAAGTTTCGGATAGCATCTTGTGCTTCCGCCCTATTATCTTGCTCTAATCTCGACGGAGCGTGTCTGCGGAAATGTTTTTTTTTACCGTTTGCATCACAATGCGCGATAACAATTAATCAATCCGTCATCTCATATTTATGGAAGGATTTACTTACTTTAACAAAAACTCGGACAAAAAAATATAACCTTGACAAGCGCGAAAGTCATCTAGCAACGTTTGGGAAACGTCACTGGAATCCTTCAGGAAACAGAACACTGTTACGAACATTTCTACAACTTCTAATGGTGCGAGTTCAGGTACACGTTGCATATTATCTATACAGAGTGCTATGCATCCTTTATCTGTAAGATAACGTCAGGATGTTAGATGACAGAAATCATTTGATCGCAATTCATACGACAGACATATGATAACGTTCTTACTATGAATATAGGCAACTACATTCTGTGTAAGACCATGTCGTGACAATGTCATTAAAACTTCGGCGGCACTTTTGCGCCACATAATATTATATTGCGGACACCAGCTGGTTATTGCTGAGAATAATAAGGTCAGATCATCTTTACGAGCAAGTTCCTCTGCTGGATACGGATGACTGCATAATCTTACCAACAACTGTGAAGCAAGACAAATTAATCTGTTACGAGAATCAGATGTTTGAAGAAAATATACGATGTGTTTAGATACAATTTTCTTTATCACCTGAACAAATATTTTTTGTAATAGTATCCTACGTTCTCTAGGAGTAAATTCACTATTGGCATCTGTAATATCAGCATCTTCCTCATTCATCTCGGGTAGATCGAAGAACAAATATAAACATTTCACCAAAGTTGATGGGACTGAAGCAGCAGTCATGGCCTGAAAACAATCGCATGATAGAAAAACATGGAAATATCGTATCGTATACTTAACCAGGTAAACTTCAAAATTTACTTGTATCAGAGAAGTATCACCCGCCGCCAGCAGATTCAACGCCGACAACAACATCCAGCCATTGCTCGACTCTTCGCTGTTCTCGATCTCTAAAAACTTTACAATGGCACAACTCGCTGTTTCGGTGCTCTGGTTGCTTGCTCTTCTCCTGATTTCAGATACCATCAGTCTTGATACTTGCTGCGTGAATACCAAAATGTCCCAGAATTTTTCATTCATATCTCCTGATGGACTAGACCCAAATACCTGAAAAGAACGAAGTGTGCTCTTCTTGCAATTGCGTTGTGAGAGAAAAAATAAACGAAACTGAAACACATGATTGAACACTCACATAGGAATACCATAAAAAGATCTGTATATTGTGTTTTTCTCTACCTTGCAAAACAATGGCAACATGTTGTACAATTTGTCATCACGTTCAGCATCAGATAGAGGATGTGGTGGGTGGGTGTATTCGGAAAATAGTTTCTTAAGATGCATAAGCCCCAGAGCGGTGTGTTGAGGATTTGTACCTCCTGCACAATCGTCTAAACCACCGGCACTGCTTGAACCCATACCTCCGACACTGGTACCCCCTCGTAATTTGCGCATTATGTTCATACTTAAATGTTGCTGAAAATCAAACATTCCTTAGTTTACATTTTTTTTTTTCTATCTTTATACAAGTGTTTTCATTAAATGTTTATGTAAAAAGTGTTTATTTAATTATCGTTATGCGTTTATTTAATTATCACTGTGTCATTCCTAGGTGGTTCAGAACATAAATTACTTTTTCTCAATCGCGATATTAAATAAAACTCAATTAAAAAATTAATATTTTTTTCTAATCACTACAGGTTTACAAAATTATTGAACACAACAATCGCGATATGTTTACCGAGAGAATGTTTCAAAAATAAACAATACAAACTCTCTTTTTCTGCGAGAGGGTGAGAGGGTGAGATGGAAAGAGAGAATCGGATCAATACAAAACTAATCAATATGAATAAGCTATTTTAATGAATCGAGACGTGAAAGCCAACGTGCTCAAAAAAAAAAAAACCGAACGACGCAAAATGAAAGACACGTACGTCGTGTGTACATATATACACACACACACACACACACATATACACAAGTACACATACCCACACATAGCCACGTACACGTTAACGCAACTCAAGCGTCAAAAAACAGACTGATTAAATACTTAAAACAATCGGCGAGCGGAGGTGAGACACGCGGCGTGTTACAGCAGTACATGATAACGTGGTAAACCATCAGCAAATGCGTCCGGACACTTGTCGCGCTTACATGATCCGCGGATGATCGTTAACACATCGAGCAGCGTGGAGCGCGTGAAAATGGCACGACTTTGCGCGAAACGGGCAACGGTCTCGCCATATCGCTTCGTGAAATTGAGCGCGACAACCAGCTTTTGACAGTTCCGAGTTTCTACTCGGCGGTCAAACGCGCGGAGATCAATGCCAGCGCCGAGAGCATCTGTTGTATATTTGACGTCCGTCCGCGTCCGATCTCAAAATGTCAAATTGACGAGATGTCAGCCGCGCCGCGATCTCACACCACTACTGATTCATCCGCCACGCACACACACACACATACTCACACGTCGCGAAACCGCCCATGAATGTCACCCGAGGAATAACATCCTCTGACTGAGATTACACGCATTGTTGACCGCACGCACGAAAAAACCGGAGGATTTTTACCTGGAACGCGCCATCAGCTCGGAAAATTCTACGGTCTCTGTCGGCAAATCGTCATGTCGGTACGCACGAGAGACTCGGTAAAATACTTCAGTGGCAGCGGCCATCTTCGGCCATTTGACAGTTGTTCGCGGCCAAACGCGCGATACGTCAATAAGACGGTCATGTGATCCGCGGTGCCACGCCGCTCTTCCCTCGTATTTTAAAGGCCAGTTGTGTTTTTGTTCGAAACGAGGGAAGAATGACAGGGGCGGGATCATTGACGAGGCTCGGCGATTGAGAAAATTTATTGGAGAACCAACGTCATTAGTGACGTAAATCGTGAACGTTTACGCGCCGTTTCTGTTGCAACATCGTTCACCGGTGGTTGACTAGTTCTCGATTAGATAAAAAAAAAAAAAAAAAAAAAAAAACGTTCTCGGAGAAGAGGAGAGAATTGACCAATTGTGCATTGGAACATTTAGGCCAATTGACCGACGCGATTGGTCAATTTCCTCTCAAAGTCGAGTGGAAACTCTGTCGGAATTGCGATAGAACTACGGTGTTTTGTATACCACCGTATTTGTGTATATACTTCCATAGCTATAGATCGCGCTCTATTTTGTTGTGCATTCCGTTGATATGACAGATCTTTTTCCGCATTCAAGTTCCGCGAATTGTTGCGGTTGTGGAGACACTAGGAGAGCCCAGACGGGTTTTCCTTTTACTCCCACTGAATCATAATAAAATTTTATATTGTACATGTTGTAATGTGTTGCGCCTTGTTGCAGTTGATCTCGTAACTTTCTCGTTTACAAGCGAGCGGTAAATATCATTACATGTAGCATCAGATACTTGTTGTGCTACACTCTGGACTGTTTCGCATTTCTGGCTGTGTATATTACATGCGTGTTTGTTACATGTGTGTTTGTTCTTTTTAATCTGTCAAGTATATAACAAAATGTCCGAAGTAGAAAAGTCATTTGACGAACCTGTGTCCCCGGATTTATTCTCAGATGCAATGGAGGAAGTGCTGGACACTCCTAATGTCAATTCAACTAGTAAGATTTTGCATTGCATTTTTGTCTTTTACTCTCTTTTCTTTTATATTTTGTGACTAACGAACCAGAGCATTTCGACGACGTACCTGAATGGAAATGCTTGAGTTTGGAAGAAATAAACAAAGGTCTTGGCGTATATGAGTTTCAAGAGCACCCACCGATTGTTGCTTCTTCTTGTCACACTGTGCTGTTCATGGTACAATTTTATACATATTTTTTGATAGAAAAGATTATAATACATTTTTGATTACATTCTTTGTATTATATTCATATCTTTTCCTGATCGTTTAGTTACCATTACCTACAAATGGGCCGCTAAAACCATATCCAACGTATCAAGTTGACAAGTGGAGTGAAGATTACGTACGAATGCCTTATTCTGCACATAGTTTGTATCCAATAGAGCAGGTATATATATTCACATATGTAAACTTTATTATTATTGAAACTAATATCTCAACTTGAGGAAAAAGATAACATTTGGAATCTATCTTATTTCAGGAAGGTGGAAATTGTTCCTATAGAAACAGATGGGAAATTATTCAGGAAGCTTTACTGAGGAACATTCTTTCCAGCCAGCAATTGGAAAGCGCTATACTTTCGTACAATGAAATATATGCACAGCGCTGGAATTTTGCGGCTCTTCATCATTTCTTTTCAGAGGTATGTTGTGCTCAATGCATCATGCTATTTGACACGCATATAATTCTAATTAACACATTTATGTATTATGGTTAACATTTTACATTTTGTACTTTCTTTCAATCTCTCCTGAACGAAGGTTATGGAAGTGGAAGAGACAAATCTTTTTTTTGAAACCTTACTGCCAAAACTGGTCCAACTTGCTTTGCAACTACCTGTGCTGTTAACTGGCGCACTACCTCTCTTGAAACGTCACACCAACAGGTCTATCAGCTTAAGTCAGCTGCAAGTGGCATCATTGCTAGCAAACGCATTTTTCTGTACATTCCCTAGACGAAATTCCAGGAATCAGCAATCGGAATATGCGTCATATCCTCATATTAATTTTAACAGGTAATATCTTAAATAATTTAAAATACATTTGCTGTTTGTTATAGATATAAAGTGCTTGAAGTTTCTTTTATACCATCACATATTGGAGACATATCTTCTTTTTCTCTTGATTATTATATTCTAGATTGTTTGCTGCTAGTAATAAAAAAAGACGTGGGCGAGTTGAGTCGGTCATGGAGAAAATCAAATGTCTTCTCCATTACTTTAGAAGAGTAACATCTAAAGGTAAAGTTGCGAGTGCTTTTACACATACAGGACGGTATTTTCATAGTCCAGTCTATTTGAGATCATCTCAAGTTCATTTTAAGAAACGGCGAGTTGTTGGCAACACAGATCCATGAAGATGATCTTAAAAATAAGATCCAACTGTGAGAGTATCGGCCGTAACAAAACCCTTTTGATTTTACTATTTGAACATGTAACCTGAATGCGATGTAAATGCGATTACATTGTAACTTTTACGCAGAGCAGCACCCGAAGGTGTAATAACAATTGAGAGACGTTACATTCCCCCGGAAAATTGTCCAAAGTGGGACGCGCAACATCAGAAATTGCCACCGTTGCATATAACGAGTAAAGGTACCATTGAAAATGAAGGAGCTGGAATGCTCCAAATGGACTTTGCAAACAGGTAAGCTTTACTTGTGCATCTATTTGAATGAAATATAAGTAATTACTGTAATAAATATTTATTATTACCCTTCCTTTGTTTTTATTCGTAATGGAATAGATACGTCGGCGGAGGCGTGCTAGGTTTCGGTTGTGTTCAAGAGGAAATTCGGTTTGTCATATGTCCGGAACTTCTAGTCACTATGTTAGTTACGGAAGAATTAGACAAAACGGAGGCGCTCATCGTCAGTGGCGTTGAGCGTTATAGCAAATACGAAGGTTACAGTGACACTTTCAGATGGACAGGAGACTTTATCGACGATACACCAAGGGACAGTAGCGGCAGACGTATGACATCTGTCGTTGCCATTGACGCCCTTCGTTTCGGACAACCTTTATCGCAATTCAGCACAGATAACATAATTCGTGAACTTAATAAGGTTTGCATTTCATATTGGCATTGAGTAACACTGTAATTATTTAAACTAGTGTTTTTAATTCTTTAAAGTGATAAATTATTATTTTTGTTTTTCACACACACAGGCTTATGTCGGATTCGTTCGGCCTAATGCTCAAACTAATCTGCCCGCAATTGCGACAGGAAACTGGGGATGTGGAGCGTACCGTGGAAATCCAAAATTGAAAGTGTTGATACAGTTGATGGCGGCGGGAGTTGCATCCCGATCTGTCGTCTATTTCACCTTCGGAAACACAGAATTGAGAGATGATGTGGCGACCATGTACGCGCATCTAATTCAACATGATATCGACATTGGTATATTATTTGATTTGTTCGCTTTAATACACATGTATATGAAAATGTACTAATTACATTTACATGCATTCTACACACAGGACGACTTTATTCAATACTATCGGAGTATCAACGAGAACCTGCTTCTTCGGATTTTTATTGTTTCTTGTACAACAGAAGTAGGATAAAATCGTCGAGCAATTATTTCCCTGCAAAATCGGAAAGTCCGTGTTTGGCAAACTCACGCAAGAAGAATAAAATCGCGACTCCAAACAAAAATGTCGATAACAAGCGATATCATTGTTCGAAAGATAAGAAAAAGGAAACGAAGGAAGAAAAAATCATTAATTGGCTGGAGAGTTGCGACGACAACAGCAGCAATAACGTTCCAATCAATACGGAGAATCTTTGCAATGACAAAACCACAATCTCCGACAAAGAAGCGAACGATTGTAAAACTGCACAGTACAGTGATATAGAAAACAATCATTTTCTAAACACTTACATCGTTGAGGAAGAAAACAAAACAAGTAAATTAGCAGATAAGTCGGACAACAACGTGAACCTCTTGACTTTGGAAGATTCGATTGCTCCAAGTACTACTTCTGATCAAGACGTTCCGAAAAAAATGAGATCCGAGTTGTTGGAATCTACGGAATCGAGCGACAGTAAATCTGTAAAAAAACAATCTCTGGAATCGTGTAAATCAAACTCACTCTCGAAAAAAAGTGGCCAAAAAAAAATCTCGGACTTTTTTCAACGAATATCTTAAGAAAACAATGCTATTCCAATGCCAATTAGCTCTCTTAATATTATTACACGTGTGAACACGTATTGTAAAATTCTGAATTGACTTAAAAGGTGAAATAATGATATTCATAAATACTTTATTGGAAAAAATAAAATTTGAAAATTATTCTTTGAATGGTGAAGTGTTATAGTGACAAAGAGGAGCAGGACTTAAATTTTTCATGCACAAAAATGTAAAATACAATGTTGAAATTGTATACAAAATGTATATAAACAAATTGTATACAGATTATACAAAACATACAGTACGTACACACATGAAAAAATTGTATTATATAAAAGTTTGTTTTTGAAAACCATATTAATAAAAAATTATGAGAAAAAAACAAAAAGTTTGTTTATAAAGTCGCCGACAATGTTTCTTCACTTCAAACGTGTTGCAATATTGATGTTTCTGTGCTGTCTAAGAAAAAATTGTTATTACCAAGTCAAAGTTTAATTTTTTAATAAAACGAACTTTTTATAAAGGATTATTAGTTTTTGTTGAACAAAAATGGAAGCTTTTTTTGACTGGTTGATCTCCCACCATACTTTGTAAGATCGGACTGTGAACCAACCTTTAAAATAATCTTAACCGTGAGAACGGAATATGAGTTTCTGCTTTTTTTTTTTCTACTGTAAACACAGGGGTTTTACCGAGCGATGCGCGATAAACGTAAACACTCTTTGAAAAACGCAAGTACACTTCACGGTCTCAAAAGAATGAAGACGTATATCTAATGATACGCAAGCGAACCTGCGAAAGTAAATTGTGCTAGATATTTTTCTCACTTCCCGACGAAAATACGAACTACATGAGCCACGTTGTTTATTGACAGGTTACATTTGCTGTGAAAAAGGAAAAGGAAAACTCGAGTTCTTCTGCACATTCAGGATGACTTTGCCAGGTATTGGCGTATTTGGCACGGGCAGTATCGTGAGAATAATCATACCGTTCCTGAGAGAGAAGGGTTTCAAAATTGAAGCTATATGGGGTCGCACACTGGCGGAAGTCTCTAAAGTGGCGAGCGATCTCGAAATACCGTTCCACACCAGTCGCATCGACGACGTTCTTCTGAGAAAGGACGTGGATTTGATCTTCATTATGTGTTCGCCGAGTTTACATTCGCAGATCGCTGTTAAAGCGCTAGGTATAGGCAAGCACGTTGTATGCGACAAACCCGCGGGCTTGAGCCAAAGAGAGGCCTTGAAGATGGTACGAGCTGCGCAATATTATCCCTCGCTGATCAGCATAGTCAATCACAGTCTGAGGTTTCTGCCAGCTTTTGTGCACATGAAGAAGGCGCTCGAAGATAATTATCTAGGTGGGCCAGTAACAGTTATCGAAGTACGGGTACACATGGGAAGTTTGTTGCACAATGGTAAGAGCACAGGGAAAATCAACATAGACAACTTTTTTCTGATTAAGTTTTCTGATTAAGATTTCAATGTAAAAACTGGCTTTTTCTTCAGGTTACGACTGGCTGTGCGATGATACAATGGGTGGAGGAATTTTAGCACTGGTGGGCAGTCATGTCATAGATTTGATTTTCCATTTGATGGGACAACGAGCTGCAAGGGTGCACGCCGTAGTGAGAACATTTACTCAAACGACCAAGCACATCAATGGGATCAGGCATGTCACATCGCCGGATTTCTGCAGTTTTCAAATGGAGTTGAGCAACGGGACCTTGGTGACAGCTACTCTGAGCAATCATTTGCAGGGACAGCTGTCCCAAGAAGTGTTGATATGCGGCGGTGGGAATCACTTGGTTGTGCGTGGCGGAGACTTGTCTGGGTGTCGCAACGGGCAAGAAGAAATCCTGTATCAAGATCCAGATGATTTGCAAGGGATATCCCTGTCCCTTGCCGATTCCATTCCGAAGCCTTACATCAAGGGACTCAGGAAGATGATCGCTGCTTTGAGGGAGGCCTTTCAATCGGTGGAAGACAAGAGAGGTTGGATCAAGGAGCCGGTGTTCTCGGCTTCCACGTTTGAGGACGGCCTGTACGTGCAGGCGGTTATCGATGCGCTGCGACAAAGCAATAAACAGCGTGAATGGGTCAAAGTTAACATCCTGACGGAAGAACCAGACCCGAATCCTTTGCTAAGCGCCGCTGTCAGAGCTACGGCGATCTCGATATGAAGAAATGTTTGCTTTACACAAACCGATTATTGCTTACTGAAAAAGATCTGCTGTTCTGTTACATACTCGAAGAAGAATTTTTTGTATATAAAGCAGTTGTGAGCAATATTTTAGGCAACTTTCGTAGGTTTTTTTTTTTTTTTTTTTATCTGTCATTTAAGTAACTTATGATGTATATTTGTATTAGCGCTTAATTCGTGTAAAAAGATTATGTACATATAATTCGTTTCTATTTTATTTTTTATATTGTATCTGTCCTATTTATGTATCTCTCAACTATTGATAATACTGAAACTATATACACATATTGCGAATAAATAGCGTTGTGTACATACACATGTGATTTGAGAGATAAATTGTAGAATTATTAATCTTGTATGGACTTTGTCTTTATGTAATAATAAAATTAATACATATGTACGCTTTGGTGTGCACAATAATGTCTTCCAACGAAATGAGAAAATTTCCTCTTTACACGTATTCAAATGCCACTCGAAGCGCTCGCGCGTTCGCCACGTGAGGTCTCCAGCGTCAAGTCGGAGCCGGAGTTGTTTGATTGCTGTAACCGGTTAGGGCATGAGGTTAGGGTTAGGTTAGGTTAAGTTACAATCGAAGCATGGTGCGAAGAAACACGCGTCAAAGCTGAACACGTTGGTATTTTCTGCTTGATGTTCGACGTTCGATCACTGAGGACAAGCGACGTCAAGCAACATTGAGCACATTTGTCGGATGCCACCAACCTGTACCGCGAATAAATTGTGTATATTTCACGAAAAAGTGATATAAATTATATAATTTTAAATAGATCAAGTAGATACTTGCAATCATGGTTAAAGAGCAGTTCAGAGAAACACATGTCGCCAGTGAAGTGTACGTACATATGTTCATTTTATTATGATGCCATTAAACCCTTTCATTGCTGAATAACACGCAGTCTGTCTTTGCTAAATTATTGTTTTTTTTTTTTTTAAATAAATGAACTTTTAAGCAACTCGATAGTAGAGATAGAAAAAATTTTTTACATTTTTGTTACAAGATTATTAATTTTTTCAAGTCACAATTTATATATATCTTGCTTTATACTTACACATCTGTTTAGCTCTCATATATCTTTTGGAGTGGACAGCATGCACGACATGCAGATACAAGCCAATGTAGAAGTTATTGGCAACCATCTGTACAATGAGGATTCAGAACGCACTCCATTTCTACATGGACCGCTTGATAGACACATGGTAAACATTTTTTTTTTCTTGTTTAATGAGAGTAAAAGATGGAAATTTAATAATATCAATTTATTCACACAGGGATTAAGTTCAATGAAAGGTGAATGTGAAACATGTGCGAAGAAATTAAATGAATGCGTGGGACACTTTGGCTATATGGATCTAGCAATGCCAGTTTTTCATTGTGGCTATTTCAGATCAGTCATACAGATCTTGCAAACCATCTGTAAGGTAATATCGAAGACAATCCGAAGTTGAGATTTGTGTTGTAATTGCAAATTTTATGAACAAAATCAATTTCCAGAAATGCGCCCATGTATTGTTGACGAATGACGAGAGGAGATATTTTTTTAATAAAATACAAAATCAAAACCTGCGATATTTAACTCGCAAGGCATTGCGTAAGCAAGTTTGGGAAAAGGCCAAAAAAAAGACGGAGTGTCCGAATTGCAAGGCGAACAATGGCCCTGTTAAAAAGTCTGGTTTTCTCCAGATTGTACATGAGACTTACAAAAACTTGAAGAAAACAGATCCCATCATTCAAAACAAATTAACCGAATTGAGCCTAGCAATGGAACGCGACCAGGAATTTAAGAGTGTAGTAGAACAAAACTATCGTTCCGTTTTTGATGAAAATTTATATCCTAATGTGGTACGATTTTAACATTCTTTTACAATTTTAATTGTTTTTCCGTAACGCAAAAAGAGAAATTTTATATCTCATATATTTTCTTTAAGGTTCGCGAGCTGTTTAATAGAATTCCGACGGGCGATATGTTTCTTTTGTTAATGGACTCAAAGAGTGCAAAGCCGGTGGACTTGATACTAACGAGGATTCCTGTACCGCCAATTTGCATTAGACCTAGCGTTGCGTCTGAATTAAAAATCGGCACCAACGAGGATTCTCTGACAATGACGGTGTCAAAAATTGCTATTATCAATGAGGGCATTCGCAAGGCAATAACCGGTGCCAATATACAACATTTAATGGACTTTTGGGAGTACCTGCAATTGCATTGTGGACTTTATATTAATGGCGACATGTCTGGGATACCTAAACACATAAAAGTACGTTATTTTTCGAACATTAGATAGGATTTTTGTTTGATTTTTCTGTCTCTTTTCTACATACAGTGACTGATTGTTTTAGCCGAAAGAAAGAACCAGAGGCATAGTACAGAGATTAAAGGGCAAGCAAGGTCGTTTCAGAGGTAACTTATCTGGCAAGCGCGTTGATTTTACCGCTCGTACAGTGATTTCACCTGATCCAAATCTTCGAATAGATCAGGCAAGTGTATCAGAGAGAGAGAGAGAATAACTTAATCTGTTATTGCAACATAGTATAGATAAATCTTTTTTTTTTTTTTATCAGGTTGGTGTACCCATATACGTTGCAATGACGTTAACATATCCTGAAAGAGTCAATCCATCGAACATAGAATTGATGCGGAATTTAGTTCGAAACGGCCCGGATAAACATCCTGGAGCGAACTACATACAATACAAGAATTTACAAGATAGAAGATATCTCAGATATGCCGATCGGTTAAAAGTCGCTCAAGAATTGCAGGTAGGTTTCCTCTTGACATATACTTGTTGAAACATACTTTATATAGTCTGAAACTTTTTTTATATGTTGATTTTATCAATCTAGATAAATAACATTTATCATAGTTTTTTTCTGCGAAATGGAAGGAACAATGCTAATTGCTGCGATTCTTAATTATATCTTTCTATCTTGCGTTTCTTTTTTTTTTTTTTTATTTTTTATTTTATAGTACGGTGACATTGTTGAGAGGCATCTCAAGGACGACGATTTGGTGTTGTTCAACAGACAACCGTCACTGCACAAATTGAGCTTAATGGCACACAAAGCCAAGATCTTGCAGCACCGAACGTTCCGATTCAATGAGTGTGTTTGCACGCCTTACAATGCGGACTTCGACGGCGATGAGATGAATCTTCACTTACCACAGACCGAGGAAGCGAAAGCAGAAGCGCTAGTTCTGCTGGCGGTAAAAAAATCAATAAACTCATGATTATTTTCTTACCGTAAAATTATTAAATTATCAGACAGCTGTTGTAAACGAACATAGTTTGAAATATATTTCGCTTTGCAGAATAAGTCCAACTTGGTTACACCTCGCAACGGCGAGTTGCTGATAGCAGCGACGCAGGATTTCATCACCGGCGCCTATCTCATAACTCAAAAGGATAGATTTTTCACTGTCGCGGAGGTTAGATTAGCCGTTTGCTTCTTGGCCGGTTCGGACGCTACCACAGTTGTAACTCTTCCTCCGCCCGCAATTTTAAAACCGATCAAGTTGTGGACCGGCAAGCAAATATTCAGTCTGATCATGCGACCGAATCCGGATTGTCCTGTCAAAGCGAATCTGAAGACGAAAGGCAAGGCGTATACCAAGAACGAAGAATTTTGCATTAACGATTCCTGTAAGTTTTAACAACGATTCGTAATTTTTTACTTTGCCTCAAATGGCAAAGAATAATCGGACCGAATTTTTTTGTTTTTAACAGACGTCATCATTCGCAATTCTGAGCTCCTAGCGGGATCGATGGACAAGTCCACAATTGGTTCGGGTTCGAAGCAGAACATATTTTATTTTCTGCTGCGTGACTACGGCGAGGATGTCGCGATCACGGCCATGTGGCGGCTTACGCGATTAACGAATCATTTCAATTTCACGAGAGGAATTTCGCTTGGTATCGGTGACGTCATACCAAGTCGCGGTTTAATTAAAGCCAAGGAAAATCTTTTGAATACTCAGTACGAATAATTATTCACGTATAGAATCAAAAGACTCTCTGTTTCAAGACAAACAGCTAATTCGAATATAATTTATTTAGTTACGCCAAGTGCAACGAATACATTCAACTGATGGAAACCGGTCGCCTCATCTGTCAGCCCGGATGTTCGAAAGAGGAAACGGTGGAGATGAAGATACTAAACGAGCTATCGGTAATTCGTGACAATGTTGGCAAAGCCTGCGTGAGAGAGTTGCATTCTTCCAATACTCCTCTCACTATGGCACTCTCCGGTAGCAAGGGTAGCTTCATCAATATCTCCCAGATGATTGGTAAGCAATAATTAAAAGTCTTCTCAGTGTGACAAATTCTACAGCTTGTGTGTGTGTGTGTGTGAATATCCGTAACTCTGAACATCGTTCCCGCAGCTTGCGTAGGTCAGCAAGCTATAAACGGACGTAGGGTGTCGAACGGATTCGAGGATCGCGCTGTGCCTCACGTTTTGAAGCAACTGCGAACAGCCGAGGCCAAGGGTTTCGTGGAGAATTCATTTTTCTCCGGATTGAAATCAAAAGAGTTCTACTTTCACGCAATGGGCGGCAGAGAAGGTCTCACCGATACCGCTGTAAAGACTGCGGAAACCGGATACATGCAGAGACGATTGATCAAGAGTTTAGAAGATCTGTCCATCCATTACGACATGACGGTACGCAATTCGATGCGCGACATCGTGCAAATCAAATACGGCGGAGACCGACTGGATCCCACTTACATGGAAGGTATGTATACGTTACTTTTTGTAACTGTGTGTGAAAAATCATAATATGTTATATCCGTGGACATATAATATCCATGTTCACACGTTACGTAGGTAAAGATCGTCCGGTCGACTACCAGAGAGTGTACGATCACGTGAGGGCCAAATTGCCTTATAAAAATGAAGAACCTTTGGACGCCGCCGATGTGATCAAAGCCACCGACGAACTGTTGAACGATGCGAACGAGGAGTACGCCTGTTTGAGCAAAGAGTTCAAACAGGAACTAATGTGAGTAATAAAAAAAAAAAAAAACGATAAATCGTAAACGCGACAATTACTCAACACTGTCGAATGTCGAAAATTCAATAATTTATATCGGACATTGTATCTTTTTTTTTTTTAGCACGTTTTTGAAATCGGTGGCTAAGAAGATAGCGTGTAACCGGCAGAACTTCAACTCGATACCGATGGTATCTCAAATCGAACGTTTCACCGTCTCGCAATTGGTGGAATTCATTCACACGTGCAAGGAGAAGTACATGAAGGCCAAGATAGAACCGGGCACGGCTGTGGGAGCGCTCGCCGCGCAGAGTATAGGCGAGCCGGGAACGCAAATGACGCTGCGATCATTTCACTTTGCTGGGGTAGCGGCTATGAACATTACGCAGGGTGTGCCGCGTATCAAGGAAATTATCAACGCCAGTCCGAAGATCAGTACTCCACTTATAACAGCAGGATTGGTGAATTAATTATCTCTCTCCTCTCTCTCTCTCTCTCTCCTAAGCATGTGCAAAATGTATAATCTTATTTACAGTTCTAATTGACTCCTTATATTTTCTCTCAGATAAATGACACGGACTGCGAATTCGCCGAACGAGTAAAGGCGAGAATCGAGAAGACCACGCTGGGAGATGTAGCCGAATACATGCAAGAGGCGTTTCTACACAACGAACACATGCTTATAATAAAGCTGGATCTCGACAGAATTAAATTGTTAAAACTAGAATTGGACGCTCATTCTATAGCCCATACGTGAGTATGTTTGAAAATTCAAAATTCTCTAAAAACAACACAGTTTTAATATTTCAAACTACACGAGATAAAAAGTAACGTTTATATTAATTACGTTACTGCGTAAGAAGATCGTGTAAAAATTCGCAATTCAATTCATTCCATTCAGACTCTGCACGACCAAATTGAAATTAACTCAAAAGAACGTAACCGTGATAAGCGACTCGCTCATTGTTATTCGGCCGAACAAACAAAAGCAGGTTTCACATTTCCCATTTCGTCAACTGACAGAGGCCATTCCGAAAGTTGTAGTCAAGGTAAGAAGACACGCTCTCGAAGTGTTAAAAGTTTGAGACATTCTGTGCACGTGCTTAATTTATTTTCGTTCACAGGGCTTGCCCTCAATCTCCAGAGTGGTCGTGCACAATGAGAATCTTGATGGGAAAACGAAATTCAAATTATTTGTCGAAGGAGACAATTTTCGAGAAGTCATGGCGACGTCTGGTGTTCTCGGCAAAAACACGACGTCTAATAACACGATAGAAGTAAGTTCGAAAGAAAAATATGTGTAAGTTATATTTGTATAAATAGATTTTATACATCTATACGTATATAATCCGTATTATTATATTTCAGGTTTTCAAAACACTTGGAATTGAGGCGGCCAGAGCGACCATCATGACGGAAATTAAATCGGTAATGGAGAATCACGGTATCAGTATTGATTATCGACATCTAATGCTCTTGTCAGATCTGATGACCAGCAGGGGAGAAGTGCTTGGTATCACAAGACAAGGCTTGGCAAAAATGAAAGAGTCTGTTTTAAATTTAGCATCGGTAGGACTTTCTCTGTTTTTTTTTTTTTTTTTTTTGCACACATATTACGGGTATTTTATGCACGCACGTAATAAAAAACAAAAAAAAAAAATATTTATTTTAGTTCGAGAAAACAGCGGATCATTTATTCGATGCGGCTTATTACGGGCAAACAGACAGCATATGCGGCGTCTCAGAATCGATTATAATGGGCGTTCCGGTTCCAATAGGCACGGGAATGTTCAAACTACTTCACAAATATCCTTTTCATAAAAAAAGATTAATTTTTTCTCACTTCTACATTACGGAAGTTGAAAATTTAATGCGTATTATTTACATTTTAGCATATATATTATTTTCCTTAATAATTTTAACACGGCAGATAAGGACGAGCCGCGTAAACGGGAACTTCTTTTTGACAATCCAGAATTTCACAAGCCCTTCCGTTCGGGAAGACGGCTTCAACGGATACGACCCCGTCCGGTATTACAGATACAATAATAAATTATGTATATGTATATAAACTTAAATGACTACCACAATTGTTATAGTACATAAATGTTTTTACTATGTGATGTTTCATACAACCATTCATTTTATACAGATGTCGAAAATCACACAACTTATAATTTAAATAGTAAAATATTAAATAATAATAAGTTAATAACAACTTGTACCTACGCGCAGTTCGGTTTTTGCCAGAACTGTGATTGGTTCGCGAAAATAAAGTTCATCTCTGCCTACCCAATCATTGTCTAGTGTAACTTAGTGCACTTCTAGTAGTGCAGAGAGAAAAAGAACAGAAAGATGAGATAAAGACAGAACAATGCCGTCAAATATTTGACGTGTTGACGTTGCGCAAATTCCTAATTTTGTGATTACTTGGTACATAACCACAACAGAGAAAGAAACATTGTTCATAATGAAGGCAATATTTTTGTCACTATTTGTTCTCGCTGTCTCATACGAGCGATATGCAATAGCGGAACACGAAGAAGATACGTCTACGGATCTATACATGATCGAGGGAAAGGTATTTCCTTGGGATAATGTAGCTTCCACCGGATGGCAACTCATGACTCACGTAATGGTCAACGGTGGAGAACATTACGGCTTTTTGAGGTAGTTTTTAGCTACGTTATTTTTCTGCGTGTTAATTGTTTGCTAACCGAGCAAATTTGGTTGTTCCTTCAGGGAAGATGGCACATTCATAATCACAAACGTTCCTTCCGGATCTTACATGGTTGAGGTGGTGAATCCGAATTACGTCTACGAACCAGTGAGAGTGGAAATCAATTCAAAAGGAAAATTCCGAGCTCGCAAAGTAAATTTCATACAAACATCACAAGTGATTCAAGTACCTTACCCGCTGAAAATGAGGCCTGTAGCACCGTTTCGATATTTTCAAGTTAGGGAGCAGTGGCGGATAACAGATTTCTTATTCAATCCCATGGTAAGAGAATTTCTGGCATATTATGTAAGAAGAACATTTGTAACTTTGAATGTTTTACGCCCCAAAATTACAAACTAATTTTCTGTTTCAGATTCTGATGATGGTTTTGCCAGTTGTATTGATTATGATTCTGCCAAAAGTCATGAACGATCCTGAAACCAGAAAGGTATGTGTGTGTGTGTTGACTTCTATCACTAAAACTGTGTAATTCTTTATGGTTTATTATGTATTTTAATTTTTATATATCCCTTGACTGAATCACTATGTATTTTACAGGAAATGGAACAGTTCAATAATCTTACTAGTTACAATATGCCAGAGATGTCAGAGGTGATAACATCATTCTTATCGGGAGGAGAGAAACAAAAATCAAAAGCTATAAAAGCTGCGAAAAAACGGCAGTAGAACTTGTTGATTTCATTTGTAGATAGTTAAATATTTATACGGTTATATATGTTTGTTCTTTAAAATATATGAATTGTGTAGATAAAAAAAAGAAAGTTTAGGAGCATTAAATGCCATGTTCAATTGACTGATACGTCAATCTCTTAAACTATACACTGTGAATGCGTGATATATATGATGAATATATATGATTGCTGATCTTAAGCTGTTTGAAAATTTTATAAAAATGATGTTGGGATTTCTTTTCTACACTGAGATAGTTGGCCATGTAACTTTTTTGCAACACACCTGTTTACATTTTTCTACGAAGAAAGTTACATGACTGCTAACTCGTGTAAATGTAAGAAACGGATAAGAACTAGCAAGTTTTTAACTTGTACTGCAGGTTGTGTATCTCACACACACACACACACACATATATGTATATACATATATAATTTATTTATTCTGTGCACATTTGCTGCACGGTATCCTGTGAAACAAAACTGAGTGTGTATAAGTTCTAGTAATTAATACCTACACACAGTACTTTATAGTGCTCCTATCTTCTTGTATCATTTATACAATGTGACCTCTGACTTCTTTTCTAAAACGTTGTATATGTGCGATTGCAGATTAAATGTTTTAAATATCAACACGTGTAAGTTACAATACATATTCACAAAAAGCGACGTAAAAGATTGTCGTGCAAAACTAGTAGAAACATTCCTAATTTGTGTATGTCATCGCAATATGTAAAAGTTAATAAAAATTGATTTTCACACTTTATCTCGTAAAAAAAAAAGTTTCTCTTTTACAAAGATAAGAACTATCGCGAAAACATGTATCTTTTAAATTTTATAAATATGTTTTCTTTGCAAGTTTGTAGTGAATTTACTTATATTCAAAATAAAACGTGCAACATTTGCACATATTAGAAAAGTACGATCTCTGTATTCGCGACATTCTCTTTTAAATAAACACATTCTCTTTTAAAATATCGAGGTCGTATCATGTAAATTTTTTTCTCGCGTCGCGCGAAACAAAATTTGTTTGTTTTTTTTTGTTGTCACAAAATTTGTTTGTTTTTTTTTGCTGTCACGTACTCCGCTAGTCGCAACTGAAAGACAAGTGTCGAGGAAAAAAATGTTAAATAATACGTTACCGATTTAACGGGGGAATGTCGAGTTTCTCAACGTACATATCGGGAATTAACAAATCGACAAAAAAAAAGGAACATGTGTAAAGATGAGCAATCAGGCGTGATTCAGCGGTCGACGATGCACAACGATGAAAGCAACTTCGCCGAGAGGGGCTGGATGTACGGTCCAGTTCCGGGAATTCATATTTCGTCAATCGAGTCTTCGGTGGCTTCACACTCTCTCCGCCTTGCCTGGGCTCGGTGTGTTGCCTCGCCCGTTTCATTCACGTTAACAAACTATCAAATCGAACACATATTGCCTCGCAATATTACGATGATGTGATATTGTGACAATAATTTTATCAGGTTTGAGAGTGAAAATATATAAATTCGATAAGGTGTAACCGAACACTTTAATTACATTCGCGGTGAGAAATCTGTTGCGCAAAAATGCGTAAAAATGTGTGCGTGTACGTGCGTAAATGAGGAAATCCGAGTGAAGAACAGTGCGAAAAGAGATGACAAATGATCGAATCTCATATTTACGTAATAATGTATCTGTATGTAACGTACGGAAATATTATATATCGAGTTCCTGCTCTCACACGTTTGCTAAATTAAAAATGCCAAACATTTACAAATTGTCCCGTATCCATTTAACGTCGAAGAACAAGCTCTTGAGGATCAAAACCTTCGAAGCGAAATGGTAAAGAAGAGAAACGCGAGCGTTTTCGAGCAGACTCGAAACTACCTGATGCAAGTAACGAACGATGAGGTCGACGAGAACGGTGGACGTGAGATCGCGTCGGAGGAGATTTCCAAAAGTTCCGACGATCACTCGGAGGAATCCGAGCGAATTATGGTGCCGTCCGGTAAAATTCTCTAAACGATAAGATACTTGTGCGTGCCTTGATGCGGCGTGTGTCTCGACGATCTCTCGGATTCATCTTTCAGATCCGTCCAAATGGAACTCGGGTCACATAGCCTCGTGGATCTCGTGGTGCAGCCGAACGTTCTCCATAAAACCGGGACCGGTCGCCGCGACACTTCCGTCGACCGGGAGGGAATTGCTGAAATTGTCCCCGCAAGATTGGCAGGATATCGCCGGCGAAACGGGCGGTCCTATTCTGGCGCGACACTTGGGATATCTTCATCTGCAGGCAACCGGCGTGCACACGCCGAGTCTATTGCAGGAAACCGAGACCGGTATCGGTGAGTCATCGAGTCCAAGTGTGAGTTAGTTTCCGATAACTCAAACGATTTTGCTTGAACGTACGCTGAACTCTCTGAACTCTCCTAGACTTTTCACTGATTATTGGGTCAATAATATTTATAAAACATACAAATAATGTATTTATAAGATTAGAAGATCGATTATTTCCTCCCTCCTCGTCTATAGACTTTCTCGCTGCTAACGGCTATGTTAATTGCAACGTGCCGCTGTAACTCTAAATGTGATCGATAGGCGGGAGGGGAGGGGGAGAGGAAACGAGCGTGAAAAGCTTAGAAAAAAAAGAAGTTAATAGCGGTCCTGATTTCGAACCTGAGGGTGGACGTAGAGTGATCGTGAGAGTGTGGCTAACCGTTCCCCGAAGACCGATCCGAGTCAAGAGCTTATCTAAAGCTTTAACGATATGGCCGCGATCTATTACAGATAAATGCGGTCCGGCGGAAAAGTAAATATCGATATCTCGCCGAGGACAGTTTCGACCCCCCAAGAAACTTTTTCCGTGTCTCTGGAAGAAAAGAAAATAACGCAACTGTGAAATCGGAGCGTCCTGTGAACGGTCGCAGATCCGCGCGATACGAAATTAAAAAATGTTTGAATAAAAAAACAAGAAACGCAACCAAGTAATTAGAAACCGAGGAAGAAAGAAAACAACGTATAGAATCACGATCGAGGAGAGATGGCAAAAAAATGAGATAAAATGATTTTCTTTTGTGTTCTCTCTTTTCCGCACGCGCGAAGCTCTCTTTTTTTTTTTGGTATATACACGGGCGGACTTTCCAGCAACCATCTCCTCGGATGCGAAGGAAGAAAAGCGAAAAGTGAGAGGCACCCGCGAGAGTCGTGGCAACGTAAGCCTCGGAGATATATCGTCCGTTTGAATAACGTTGCACCGTCCTTTTTCTCTCTTTCTCTGTCTCTCTTTCTCCCACCCTCGTCTTCCAACTCCTTTTGCCTCTTCTCGGTGTGTGCGTCGGCCCATCTCGCCTCTCTCGGCACCCGTTTATTAAACGAATCAGTGTTATCGCGGTGAGAGCCCTCATGAATAAACCATCGACTGTTTAGGGCGGAAAGGCGGAAAGGTGGTGCCACCGAGGGGTTACGAGCTTACCGTGACCGCTTCCATCCCTCTCTTTCGGGCTCTCTTCTCCTAGGGGCAAGGTTCAACGGGCTTGAGGGTAGTAAAGCTCGCCGTGGGGCGCGACTATATTGTTTTCATGATGAGCGGGAAATGTATATATTGGCGTTGGATTTTCAATGTATACGGAGAGATAATTTTACGCGTCGCATGTGTCTCTGTCACGCACGTCATCCCCCATCGGAGGAGAACTTCTTCGCCCCCGCATTCACAGTCAGTCCGTCAGTCGTCGACATTCGCGAGATTTGAGATCATTTAATACGCGCACATCTTCAATTATAACTTTCACGTCTGATGGTTCATACACTGTAAAAAAAGTATGTGACTTTACGTAAAAATTGTAACTCAAAGAATAAGTAAATGTAAATATGTACACGATTGATAACGAAAATGTACAAACTCGTGTAAATCTTTGTTACAATAGAAGATAATATTTTTTACAGTGTAGGACGTATGAAAGGAAACATTTTTTTTTTGAAATGTTTCCTTTCATACTCCTGAACACATCCAATCACATTGAATTGACATCAGAAACGAGAAATCAAATTTCTGGCGTGTGTGAAATATACAATTGAAACAGACACAAATATTCTCTCACATGTGATACCTGTTCGACAGCGAGAAAAAAATTTAAAGAAGAAATTTATGGAATCGTATACAATTTCAAATCATTCTCGGCATGTCCGAGGTGTCGAATAAAACAGTTCGCGCGAATTCCAAAAAAAGCGAGAGAGAGAGAGAGAGAGA